>JAIFKG010001325.1:0-21648 GCA_020351975.1 Phyllosticta ampelicida | reverse complement strand
TCCCCGTCCCCCGTCCCCGCATCTGCACCCATCGGGCTCAGGCGCGTGCTGCTCGGCCAGCATTTCTGGCTTTCTGCCTTTTGCCTTTTGCCGACATCGGGCCCTGGCTTCTGCCCTGCGTCTGACTCCGCTGCTGGGTGCTGGGCGCTGGCTGCTGGGTGCTGGCTGCTGGCTTCGACTCCGCGCTGCTTCTGACTCCGCGCTGGCCTCTGCGCCCCAAGTCTTCCAGTCCAATCCTGTCCAGGCGATCCTGCGCTGCACGGCACTGCACGGCACTGCACACTCCTGCACCCTCCTGCACCCTCCTGCACACACCTACACTCAACTGTACAGTCATCCAGCAAAAATTTCAATTGTCCTTCTGTCATCCCTCGTCCGTCGTCCCTCTCACCCACGCCTACGCCCACAACCTGCCCACAACCTCGCCCACGCCCTCGCTCTCGCCCTCGCCCTCGCCGACACTTCCGCTCTCCCTCCACCCTCCATCCACATCTCTGCACACTCTCCGCCATGAGTCCTGTCGCCGATACTCCCGCCACCAACGGCGTCAACGGCCACGCCAACGGCCACCAAAATGGCACAAATGGTGCCGACTGTACGTCCAATGCCGTCATAGCCTCTCCCAACCAAGTCAGTGTCTTCTAACGCCTTCTCCTCTGCAGCCGCCCACCCCGGCTTCGCTGGAATTTGCGTACGTCTCAGAAACACCCGCTGCCGCTGCCGCTGCCACTGCCACTGCCACTGCCGCCCAAACATTCCTCGCTCTAACACTTGTCCTGCAGACCAACCAGAACCCGCACCCACGCCCATCGAACCCGTACCAGCCCGTCGGCGACTTTCTCAGCAACGTCTCGCGCTTCAAGATCATCGAGAGCACCTTGAGAGAAGGCGAGCAGTTTGCCAATGCCTTTTTCGACACCGAGACCAAGATCAAGATTGCCAAGGCCCTCGATGACTTTGGCGTCGACTACATTGAGCTCACCTCACCCGCCGCCTCCGAGCAGTCTCGCCTCGACTGCGAGGCTATTTGCAAGCTCGGCCTCAAGGTGCGCCTCGATCCTTGCATTGGCACCAGAACTTGTTGTTGACAAAGAAACAGGCCAAGATCCTCACCCACGTCCGCTGCCACATGGACGACGCCAGGCTGGCCGTCGAGACGGGTGTCGACGGCGTCGACGTCGTCATTGGCACCTCGTCCTTCCTCAGGGAGCACTCGCACGGCAAGGACATGACCTACATCAAGAACGTATGTCTGGCCGGAAACGCAGGGAAACACCCAACCGGGCTTGGCTGACGAATGCAGGCTGCCATTGAAGTCATCGAATTCGTCAAGTCCAAGGGCCTCGAGATCCGCTTCTCGTCCGAGGACTCGTTCCGCTCCGACCTCGTCGACCTGCTCTCCATCTACTCGGCCGTCGACAAGGTTGGCGTCGGCCGCGTCGGCATCGCAGACACTGTCGGCTGCGCTACTCCCCGCCAGGTCTACGACCTTGTCCGCACTCTGCGCGGTGTCGTTAGTTGCGACATTGAGACGCACTTTCACAATGACACCGGCTGCGCCATTGGTGAGTTTTGCAAGGCCCCCCCTCCTTCTTTTTCTTTTTTTTTTTTTTCTCTTTTGGTCCCTTTGAGAGAGCGACGCTAATTTTCCCAGCCAACGCCTACTGCGCCCTCGAGGCCGGTGCCACCCACATTGACACGTCCGTCATTGGCATTGGCGAGCGCAACGGCATCACTCCCCTCGGCGGTCTGATGGCGCGCATGATTGTCGCCGACCACGACTACGTCACCTCCAAGTACAAGCTGTCCAAGCTCAAGGAGATTGAGGACATGGTCGCCGAGGCCGTGCAAATCAACATTCCCTTCAACAACTACATCACGGGCTTCTGCGCCTTTACGCACAAGGCAGGCATCCACGCCAAGGCCATCCTCAACAACCCCTCGACCTACGAAATCATCAACCCGGCCGACTTTGGCATGAGCCGCTACGTGCACTTCGCGTCGCGCCTGACGGGCTGGAACGCCATCAAGAGCCGCGTCGAGCAGCTGGGGCTCGAGATGACGGACGCGCAGATCAAGCTCGTGACGGCCAAGATCAAGGCCCTCGCCGACGTGCGCCCCATTGCCATTGACGACGCCGACTCCATCATCCGCACCTTCCACCTCAACCTGCAATCCAAGGTGGAGCGCCCCCTGCTCGAGCTCACCGAGGAGGAGCAGGCCAAGTTTGAGGAGGCCGAAAAGGCTCTCGCCTCCGAAGGCGAGAAGCGCGCCCTGGAGCAGCAGGTCGAGGCCGAGGTCGAGGCCGAGGCCCCAGCCGCCAAGAAGGCCAAGGTTGCCGCATAGGTGACGAATTCGACTGCCTGAGCGAGCTGCGGGTCCCTAAACCCGCCAACACGTGGAAGGATGAACAAAACGCATAGACGGATGGACGGGCATATACGTACACGAGCGATTGTACGTCACCAAAAAACAAACGGGGTGCCGTTGGTCTCATGATGACGCTTAGTCTGTCTGCCTGCCTGACTGCCTGACAAAAGGGGTCCCGCGGACGACGACAGGAGCAGCACATGTGTCTTCCTTTACGATTCTTCTTTTCATATGTCAAAGGAGTTGCTTGGATTATGGGATCCTTTTTTCTTCTCCTTCTTCAACTATTCGCATTAAGGTCGAACGGCTGTTTTTGATTTTTCTAGATGGCCCCATCCACGGCTCAAAAAGGGAGAGAGGTACGGGAGCAGGACAAGTCAAAAAAGGGATGGATTGATTGCTGAGGGATTTTGAGTAAAGCAAGCAAGACGAGGAAATTCGAGTGCATAGGGTGCATAGACCGACAAATACACATTTATGCACGTCTGACCTACCACCACCCTGATTACGCCGACTTGTTCAAACGTGTTTGCTGTTCCACAGTTGCTGTTGCACAGGGTCATGTAAAGACGGTAGACACACAGAGGTCAAACAGAGGTCAAATCTTCTGTCTGTTTGTCAGCCTAATGCATCATGACCCGTTGATTCCCATTTTCCCACAGTCCAACCCATGCCGAATCCGAATCCAAATCCAAATCCAACCCAAATTTGTCATGACTCATCCTCCTCCAGTCACCTGCACATGTCCTATCACCATCCATCCTTCCATCATGCAACTCTCTCTCTCTCTCTCTCTCTCTCTCTCCATCCATCCATCCATCCTTCCTTCCATCCATGGCGCCTACGTAGATGCTTGTATGGATCCAACATAGCTAAGCATTGACGATACGAACCGTACATGCAAACATTTGAGAGACGACGCGCGTTGCTTCGCTCGCGTCCTCGAGCCCATGCCCCCCACCATCTGGCCCTTTCCCTTGCGCTTTGCTGCCGTTTACCTCCCCCATGCCCATGCTCATGCCCATGCCAATGCCCATTTCCATGCCCATCTGCCTTCTCAACGCTCCACCCAGTCGAGCCTAACATGCGAGCCCTCCTCCCCCAAGGATGCATGCGCCCTGTCGAGATGTCGAGCTCCAGCGGTGAGCCGAGCTCCCTCCCTCTCTCTCTCTTTCCCAAATTTCTTCCTATTCAATAACGAAGAACGCGACGACGCGGAGACGAGAATAATCACGACGTGGAAAGCAAGTGAGAAGATATCCGAAGAGAGGGGAGGGGGGGATGAAAAGCGAAACGTCACAAAAGACAAAAATTCCTCCTTTAGACTGCGGTGGGGTGCGGTAAGAAGAGGAAAGTAAAGAAGAAATGGGGAGTAGGGAAGCAATCATTATACAATCGAAGTCAAGAAGCAGACAGACAGGGAAAAAAAAAAAAAAAAGAAAAAGGGATCCTGAGTCCACATGGCACTCCGGCCTGCGGACATTCGTCAAAAAGATGGTGGAAACAATGCCACCTACTACACGTCCTCCTCAACACCCACGTTGCGCCACCATGCCCCCTGCATGTCGGGGCCCTGGTTGACCATGGCCTCGGCGTCGCCAACCTGGCGGCGCTCGCTGACTTCCCACAGCGGGCATTCGTCCATATTGTCGAGATTATAGTGCTCGACGACGGGCTTGAGCCGCTTGACGCGCGATACCATGGCCAGCGCCGTGCTTTGCGCGCTGACTGATTTGTTCCTCGTCAATCCTTGGAGCATGGATTTGGTCGGCTTGTACTCTCGACCACTACCATGGTGTTGCTGCGCGCTCGTTCGCATCCAATCGCTCCTCATGACTGGTAGTTGCTATTGCAGAGGCTCGCTCGACGACGACAGCCGGTTGAGGTGGAGGTATACGTCGGTGCCGTAGCTGCCAGGCTAATGTCAGCACCCCCGCCCTTTTTTTTTTTTGTTCGATACATCACGTCAAAACTCACCCCTCCATGCTAATCAACTTCAGATCGCCGCCAAAGTACCTCGCGTAGAGTCGACTGATGGGTAAGCCATACCCAAACCCGGCCATGGGCGCCTTGAAGTCGCTTTTGTTGAAATCGGGATCCAGATTCGGCGTTTGGTCGACCGTCGTGTACATATAGGTCCACACCAGCGGTATGGCGCTGCGCGGGATGCCGCCGCCCTCGTCCGAGATTTTGATGGTAATGTCCTCCTTGCCCTCGGCGACAATGACCTTGGTCACGGGGAACTCGTCTTTGTCTTGCCCGTGCCGCTCCACCACGGCGCGCAGCGAGTTTTTGAGCGTCTCAAACAGCATGTGCGACAGGTGCCCTGGCACGTACATGAAGTGGATGTTGGGGTCGCAAATGAGCTGGATTTTGGGTGCTTCGAACAATCCGTAGTGATCCTCGCACACGAAGCGGGCGTTTTCAATCGCTTCCATAGCCAAGTCTCGCACGTTCGTCTTGGTACATATGATGCCCACGTAGTTTGGGTCGCTTCGTTGTCGTTGGTCAGTCAAGGCAATGTGCTGTCCGATGAGCATTCTGATGCCGATGCGCGACATGTAAAAGCGGTCCAAAAAGGCCTGGATGTTGTGGTCGATTTGCATTCGTTGCCGTTTACGCTTGTATTCAAGGATGCCCTGAGCTGCTGCGTGTTGGTAGCTGCCCTGCTGCTTCGTAGTCCAAACTCACCAACTGTCGTCACGACGCTGTCGTGCCGCCGCTTGATTCTCTCCAGAACCTGGGCAAACTTGATGTTGTACTGGTTGAGCTCCGGTGGCCAGTCTTCTGCCCCGTCGGACGCTACGAAATATCTCTTTTGCGAGGAAATCTTGCCCTGGCCATTGTTCTCGTCCAGTTCCAGCGGCGCTGACCGATACTGCCCGGCCTTGACGCTAGGATTCTGCGTCGTTTGGCTCAGGATTCGTGATTCTTTACTCCGCTTCGCTGGTGCAATCAGGCGCTGGCGTACTTCTTGAGATATCGACGGGCGCGACATGGTAACGAGCTCCTGTCACACCATGTCAGACAAGAGCAACAATGCTACAGCTTTGGTGCGCACCTCGAACGACTGGGCGTACCAGTCCTGGACCCTCTTGATCGAGGGCATCTCGCTCAAACCGTCGGGTAGCTCGTTGAGCTCCTGCACGCGGTGTGCAAGGCGAATGGGAAGCTCCTCGGAGAGAAACTGCGAGGCTCGAAACAGGGTTCCTGGGCTGTCAGACTCGACAACGACGCAAAGATGTGGCTGCTCGTACCCGTCGAGGGTCTCTGGCCAAACTGGACCATTTGCCTCAGACTGACGCCGGTAGCCGGGAAGCCGGCGTAATGCTTGATGGTGTCCATCAGCTTTTCGCTCTTCTTCCACGACATGCTGGCGGGTTGCGGAAGGCCACACGGCCCTCTAGTCGTCCCTCAATGCGGCGATCCTGGAAGGTCTCGTGCCTTGGTCTTGGACGAGAGGAGCAGCAACAGAGCAGACGCAGGTGGTAGCTCCGGCACCGGGCGACCGAGGTAGTGTGGGGCAGGGAGCGAGTCGAGGCGCTGGACTCGAGCAGAAACGAAAGAAGAGGGTCGCGGCGACGATGAGGAGGAGGAGGAGGAGAAGGAGGAGGAGGAGAAGAATTGAATGGATTGTGGGCAGGGTGGAAAAGAAGTCAGAAGAGTCATGAGTTGCTCTTTTTGGACGACCGGCAGGTACTCGTACTGAGGTCAGAGCACCGACAGCCGCGCCGAGGGCCAACCGGTCCGCATCCACAGCTAGGAGTACGCAGAATCTCCCGCCTGTCCGCTGCCAGTGGAGTGTGCCACTACATGGCACCTTGCCAACCCCGCCTCCTTTCACGTGCAGGTATAGCCATGTAAAGCTACAGTTCCCTTTACAGTCCCTACTGTTTCCTTTGCTATCATCGTCCCCTAGAGCCAGTGCCACAGTTTCTCAGTTCTCACCAAATCCTCCCTTTTCCACTGGCTGGGTCCTCCTTCAGACCACCTCTCAACACCATCTACATTAGCTATCAGATCATCATGGTACTCAGAGCTCGGTAGCCGAACTCGGTTGCTCTCGGGTCACAAATGCTACTGTGCATTACTACAAGCTGGCAACCGGATAATCCCTCAAGCACCAGTTCCTGAAGGAGTGGGAACACTTGCCCCAAAGTCTATCTCGCACGCTATTGACCCGAGCGTCGTCATGCCCAGCGGGAAAGTGATGCTGGCCAAAGAGCTCGAGACCCTGGAGCAGTTGACGTCGTGGAATTGCGACGGACTACCGGCAGCTGTCATTGAGAAACGCTTTCAAAAGCAAAAATGGTTTCATAGCCGTCGCGTGGTCATTGTTTACTTTGTGCTACTCCTCCTAGGCCCCCCGGGAATGAATCCACGCCATCCGATGCCGCGCCCCCACCCCCACAATTCTTCTACACCCCACGGCTCCTTTACGCCTTTTTGATCAGATATCCAACCAGCTCGGGAAGCGTGCTCCACGCATTCAAATACTTCAGATTAACCTCTGACCATCCTGACCCGTCTCTGCCGCCCGTGTTGAAGAGCATCCTGCGCGTGTCCTGGTTCAGCCGACAGTTGATGAAGAACTCCCAGGGATACACGTAGAGGTACTGCAGCAACAGCGAAAGAAAGCTGCCGCCAATCTCCTTGCCCCATGGGTTGCAGACGTGCTCGTGCGTCACCAGCCTGCCGCCGGGCTTCAAGAGGCGATACATGGCGTCGAGCGACTCTCGCGGCTTGGGCATGTGGCAGAGGCAGCGCACCACGACAATCTCGTCAAAGATGCCCTCGCCCGCCCCGTCAGCCAGCACTCCCGCCTTGGCTAGGGCCGGAATCAAGCTCTCAGGCTCCGCACCGGCTCCCAGCACTGTGTACTTGTCGCTCAGCCCAGCCTGATTGGCGTTGGATCGCAGCTTGTCATGCAGCTTGACCGTGGGCTCGATGCCGTACGCTTTAGTGATTTTGGTCGCGTCAAAGTGGCACAGCTGGTCACCGGTGCCTGGACCGACATCGAGAATGGTGCCGCGGACCGTCGAAAGGAGTCTTGTCGTCTCGGGGGCCATGTTTGCGGACATGAAGGCACCTACAAAGGTAAGTCGAAGCTTGTTGTCTGTTCCGATATGCCCACCATATTTGTTCCAGAAGCGCCCAAATGCAAAAGATTTCAGTTTTTCCAAGTCGGAGAATAGTCCAAAGTCACGCTGGACCAAGACGACGTTGAGAACCGTCAAAATCCATTCTGGCCAAGTCAGCAAGCAATCAGATACAGCTGGGATCGTCACGAACGGGACACAGCGAGCAAGATGAAGTATGCGGGCGCAATAACGCACAACGTGTAGTCCTTGAGCGTCGGCTGCGCCATTCTGAAGCGTCAATGGGTTGGAGAACGGTCCGATACTCCACACAGCGCCGAGAGAGAGGACGGCGCGTATTTGAAGCACAACCGCGTTGAGCCTTAGATGCGTGAGAGTGGGGTGTCCCTGCTGGACGGCAAACCCCATTGCAGGATCTAAAACTCGCCTTTTCCCGCTTCTCTGTCATCATCGTCTTTGCACACGTAATATCTGCTCAGTTCCGGCCGCCTCCCACTGCTTCCCACTGCCAAGTACTCCTATGCAAGCGTGTTTATTCTGCAGCGGCAGAGACGCGCACTGGTTGATTGCGGAGGCGGGAGCTGGAGCTGGAGCTGGAGCTTGGGCCACGAGATGGACGTGAAAGCGAACGCAGAGTCTCTCCTACCGCCCGTCCTTGAAATTCAACACCATTGCTGCTGTTGCTGATGCTGCTGCTTCTTAGGCGAGAGTTTGTACGTGGGTTTCATAAACCGATCGTCTTTGTCGGCTTTAATGTGCTCCAAAACCTCCGATTCTACAGTCGACAACTGCTGTCTACGGCAGATAAAGGCAGCAGGCTACGCTCGAGCAAGATGCAAACCGACATGGCGCGCTAACTGGCGCCAATTTCGAGTTTGTGTGCGTTAGACAAGACGACGACGAGAGGGAGGTGTGAGGTCAAGGCGCAGGACTGACGCACCCCGCCAGATGGTGCATCGCCGAACCAGCAACCCTGAACTGGCATGACATCATGGGCTGCATGACCGGCTCATTGCGCAACCAACTTCAACTTGGACGAACCAGTCGCGAACCCTGTCTGCCAGACCTGCTGGATGCTTTGCTTTAAACGTCTGTCGCGGCCTGGCAGCCTTTTCGATCGCCTTTCGACAAGCAACCAATCACCCACAAACTCCAGCATTTTCGCTGTTCTCTATCCAAAGAAGCATTCCCAAAATGTCGGCCAATAAGCAAACCACGGATCACTTGAACATTTCGGACAAGGACTATACCATCAAGCAGACCCGAAACCCAAACAACTCCCACAACGACGAGGACAACCAGCCCAGCGGTGCGTCTGGTCATCACCGTCTCCTCCTCCTCAGCCCAGTCTAACAGCAAAATTTAGGCATCATCAACAAGACGTTGACGCCCGTCGGCAACGGCCTGGGCAAGGTGCTCTCCCCAGTGGGCGCACTCGTGGGCGGCGTAACCAAGCCCGTCACCAGCACCGTCGGCGGCATCACCAAGCCCGTCTTGTCTCCGACTCTCGGTAATGAAGACGAGCGCGCGGAGATCGTGGGTGGCAACAAGCGCGCTCAGGACTGGGGCGACCAGAGCGACAAGGAGCGGTTTGGCGGGAAGGAGCAGGGCAAGGATAACCCGTTGGGTTTGTAAGTGTTGTGTTGACGAGGGAAAGAGACCATGCATGTGTTTTTCTCTGAAAGCTAAGCTGTTTGATTTACGACGCCTACAATTTGTGTAATGAGGAATGAATCTTGCTTGTCTTATTGATTTGGACCATCGATGCTAGGTGTTGAATATTCCGCACAAGTATTTCAGCTTGAAACATCCCCACATTGATTAAGCACTCAAAGCATCTGCCCTCACCAACCGACAAGCCAATCACACGCCCGGCGAACCCATTGCAGCCCGCCCGATCCCGAGGATGCGCGGGTGAACCCCAGAGCCCTGCTACATTCGCTGCACGCTTTGTTGACGTCGTCATTCAAAAGTAAACAGCCAGCCGGCCAGCCCGAAAATATCGGCACATACCTAATCGTGCGCCCTTCCGCCCGGCGAAAGCAAAACGGGGAGTCGTGGCACGAGGTATATGTTACCTGTCATTTTGTAGGGTAAGCATACTTCAGCCCTCCTTTCTTTCCGTCTTTTAATAGCCGTTTGCCCTCGCATCAACCTTTCCCTTTTATGTTACTCTCTGGCTCGCCTTGCCGATTCTTGTTTGATCCTGGACGAATTCCTCAGCGCCATTCTTGAGCGCTTACCCAGCCTCGCCGAGACGGCATCCATCTTTGCAGACATCGACATAACGCGGCAGGCCATTCAAGTCCTGCCCACAGCCCACTCCTGCATGGGCGGTACCCCGATGAACTTCAAAGACCAGATCGTCGCCGTCGGGCCCAATGGGAAGGAGAAGATGTTGGCAGTGCCGTAGGCGGCGGGCGAAGCAGCATGCGTGAGCGTCCACGGCACCAACAGACTGGGCGCCAATTTGCTGCTCGACATTTTCGTCTTTGGGCGGGCGTGTGCCCTCGACATAGTCTCGCGCGACAGCAGAGGAGCAAAAGCCCACCTACCCGACGCCAGAATGGACTCGCTCTCCGAAACCCTCGGGATCCTGTCCTCCGACGGCGACCAGCTTGCAGCGTCCATCCGCCACAGATTGTAGACGAGGATGCAGAGCGATGCATCTATCTTCCGTGCCGGAAACACGTTGACGGCCGGGCTGGCGCGCGTGCACGCCGTGGGAAAAGCGCTTCCGAGACCACCTACTCTTCGACGACAGAAGAGTTTTGGCGAGCCTGTGAAATTAGGTTCCCGACCTGTAGCTTTTGGTACTTTGGATCCCGAATGAATGCCAGGCAAGTGTTGTTCCGAAGGGGGCAAGTTTTCTAAAGCGTGCCAGATGGTCTCGCCCAAGACGAGGTCGTGTTAGCGGATGGTCCCGGAGTGGCTGGATCTGGCAGGTTGATCAACTCGATGGCTGGTGGACGTAGCTTTCACATGTGGCCCGGAAGTTGGATCCCTAGACAGACGGCGCCAGCTTGTAGGCACTTGACTACTGTGGGGGCGTCCTCACATCCTCACTTCATATAGGAGCCGTTGTGGAGTGCGATAATACCCTGTGCTTGAATTGCCTGATCGCTGAAGGCAGTGAAGAGAAGAGCTCAAGTTTGAATTGACCGGGTCATTCGCCGAGGTTGTCATAAATCGACACTCCTTTCAACACCCCTGTCGATGTCGAGCGCAAGACCGCGCCAACTCAGATGTAATCAGACCTCGAGATCGTGCGCAAAGAGCAGTCTGGTATAACGTCAAGATACTGCACGCTCCAAATACCAAAGGACATCAAACCTCGGTTGATTTTTATTTTATTCAATCGGGATACTTGGCGCAGTGGACGGGCCTTTGTACCATCATCCGCTTGAACTGAAAGCAGGATGGATTTTTGAAGTTGGGAATGTATTAATGCCCGGCTTCTCGCTGCTGAGACCTCCATCTTAAAACACACGCCGCGTCAAACTACTTCTTCCTGACCTCGGCAAGCGTCTTAGATAGGACTGTCTTCAGATCCGGCCGCTCAGCCGAAATCCTGTCCAGCCGCCTCGCCCACTCGTACCAGCGCTCCTCGCAAAAGCCTCGCCACTCCTTGTCCGCAAGGCTCTTTCCTGGCTTTGCCACCTTGCCTTGAAATGTCTTTCCATCCAGGCTGAGGCTCGTCAACGTATCGAGCGCATATTCGATCCACACGGTGACGGCGTTCATGGCCGTGGGTGCGGCGTCGATGGACAGTCTCGACTCTTCGGGGTCCTCGAGCGCCTCGCGAACGGTCCAAATGCAGTAAAGGGAAAAGTCCCAGACGTCGGCAGCCGTGAGGCGCGCGGCAAAGGCGTTGATGTTTACCCACTCGGCTTCATTCTTGTCGGCTGCGTTTGTTAGTATTGGTTGCTTCAGCTTAACGACTGCGGATCAATCTTACTCGTATTCCACTTCTCGCGTATCGCGGGACCCAGCAGAGGCAGCTGTTCCCAGCCGTAGGCAGTGTTCCAGAGTGCAAAAGTCTCGCCCTGGACGTTCTTGAGCTCCCTGACAACGTCGACGAGGTACGCCTGCTGTTCTGGCGGCGTCTGCTCTGCGGACTTGAGCACCAGCTCCCAGAGCTTGTTGAGGCACTCTTCAACGGCTTCCTTGTCGTTTGTGAAGGCGGCGATCTGGGCGGGCAGTGAGAGGGCTATGGCAGTCGTCTCGCTGAGCGAGTTGCTTCGCATAAGGTACTCCTTAACTTCGTCTTTGCTCCTCATGTTGACGACTGGTTGGAAGAGATGCACGGGCAGATGACGATGTCGACAAGAGAATCAACAGCGGTTGAGCCGTAAATCGACTGGATGCACAAGTTCTTGAGCGAACAAACACCCAGGCAGCCGGCGCGTCGACACAAAGCCCACAGCCAACGCAGTCATCCGCAAGCAGCGACGTCATGGAGCGTTCCATCACATTGTTCAACCTTGGCCAGCGAGGCGATTTCCGACGAAATCTAGGACCGGACCCAGGCCAGCTCGACAACCGAAACAAGATGAAGCTTTGACAGAGAATCGTGGACCCAATCAGTCGCAGTAGATAGACTCGCGCCTAGTGAAGACGGGATGTGAGGAGCAGTATGCAGTGGACAACGGAGCGGAACACAAGCGCCTTCCGCTTGAGGAATGGCTTGGCCGCTCCGCTGTGGCGACCCCCGCTGCGCTTCTTTTTGGGACAAACACAACCCGCTACACTAGATTACACGACAAGGCTTGGTCCAACCTCATCGGTCTCTCCGAAAGGCCCTCTTGGCCGTCTGACTGGCTGCCTCGTGGCCATTTCCACTTCGAAACTGTCTCGGATGCCCTATTTCGACCGCTGCAAGCCCCCCTAGTCGACTCCCCCCTCGAGACTGCAGCGGGGCCCTGAAGATTCAACTCCACAAATCTATACGAACAAAACAATAACGAGAGAGAGGAGCCTTTAAAACAACTCGTATCTCCGCACCCGATGGAGATAAAGCACATCCAGTATACCGTAACCACGACCTTCCATCTTGGACGAGTCTCCTCAGGCCAGCTTCTCCATACAGCCCGTAAAACCGAGCGTTTTGGCTGGCTGGTGCCCCGAAGCTACCTGACTACCACCTCTTCGTGCATGTCTTGGCTGCCCTGCTTGTAGTCATGTCCCTATCTTGCGCGCGCGCCATTGGACCGTATGCCTCGAACAGTCTTGATAGCAGCGCAGAGGAGCGAGTGACTCGGCAGCAAACGTGCTGTCTGCTCCAGACTGTGTCACCGAGTCTCTAGACTATCTACAATGCTCCAAAGTCTGTCTGCATGTATATATTCACGCATCTTGCCTGCAAAATGAAACATCACATTCGTATCACTCATCCCAGTCATTTCCTTGCAAGCAAACAAACACCTCCATCACTGTCGCCATGTTCGTCAAGAAGCTCCTGACCTCCGCCCTGGTGGCGTCCATCCCGCTGGCCCTCGCCTCGCCCACCCTCAAGGAAAACAACGCCAACACACACAACCTCCTCGTCTCTCGCCAGTCAGCCACGACCTGCGGCTCCACGTCGTACAGCGCCAGCCAGGTCTCGGAAGCCGTCAGCGCCGGCTGCTCGTACTACGAGGCTGGCGAGACGGTCGGTAGCAACGACTACCCCCACAAGTACAACAACTACGAGGGCTTCGACTTTGTCGTCAGCGGCACTTACCAGGAGTTCCCCCTCTTGACTTCTGGCACTTACAGCGGGGGTAAGTTTGTCTGTGCTAAGAGATGGAGTGGTAGATGCTGATGAATGCAGGCTCCCCTGGTGCTGACCGCGTCGTTTTCAACACAAACTGTGAGTGGGCTGGTACCATTACTCACACGGGTGCGAGTGGCAACGACTTTGTTGGCTGCACGGGCACCAGCTAGATATAACTAGTGGGCATGGAGCACAGCATGGAGCATAGCATAAATGGTCGGTACAGAAGTGAATCGAGCATCCATTCATACTATCCGAGTTCTGAAACTCTCCTCGTATCCTTGTCCTGTGCTGCGAACAGCAATGCCTTGCGAAAATCATTTGCCTATCTGACGTGGCCAACTGGTACAGCGTGTGAGGAAGTGAGCTCTACTGTACTTGGATAATCCAGAGCCAAGTTGAGGAGCTTAAAAGGAACCTTGATTTTAAAGACGATGCTTTCTTCCCTTGTGGAAGGAGACGAAAGTGCTACATGGGCTGGAGAAGGCGTGATATTTGAGAATTTAGGGTCGACTATATTCCACAGGTAGTAGCCTATGCTACTGTCGAAAGTAACGGGCAAATACGCAGCGGTCCTGGAACGGACGGTTTTTGTCAGGGGAAGAACTGGGGCCACAGAATCTGGCATGGTAGACGAGGGGAGTGTAGTCGCCATTTGTTTTCAGCTGGAAGCATTGCGCAAATGGAAAATCACCTACCTCTATAGCTAGGCTGATGTCCAAAAGGCCGACTAAATCGCCCGAAATTCGAGCAAAATCTCCCATTACTCTTCGCCTGTCGTAACTGCCGATGATCAATGGGCCACTGTAGCTACCGTAGGCTGATCCGCAGTTCATGCCGAAGTGCTGTGCTTCAAGGAGTCCACCACATCACTTGAACAGCTTGATTAAAATATCGAGAGACAATCATGTATATTTTTGAGCCAAGAAAAGCATACAGACTCTACATGAGAAGGAGACAGGGGAGATTAAGGAAAAGACTTGAGAGGTTGAGGCAGCTGATTTACAGGGCAATCTCTTTGAGTGACTTGTAAAACTTGCATTGACATCTGTCACGATAAAGTTGGGATTGTGTTTGAAGGAGCGTTAGACATTTGGACCAAACAAGCAAAAAAGACAGCAGCATCGGTGGAAGATAGATTCTGCAGGACGAACGGATTTACCGCATTGGTAAGCTGACTATGAATGGCCTCTGATTGGCTGCTCGGCAAAATGACGATGATGCGCAACGCGGCGGCTCATGACTACGGGATCCGCCAAACGAACCCTCCACACCTCATCGATCGACCCTGACGACAATACAACCACCACCATCGCCATCTGTTCCCCGCATTGCTACCATCCACCTCAAAATGTCGGTCTCGCCCGCTGCGGCCAGCGCTTTCGCCGCTGCGTCCTCTCTTTTCCGTTTCGCCACTCCGTCATCGCTGGCTGCTTCACGCCGGTGCCCACAATGCTTCCACTCGTGGTCGTCTGTCCGCCAGGCTCGCCATCTACAGACTGCAACCGCATATCAACCTCACCAGCTCCAGCCCCCGCCGGCACCGCCGCGCTCCAAGGACATCCGGGACAAGACGCTCGTCGGCAACAAGTCTGAAGACTCCGAGCGCCCCTCGCGAATGGCCAGCCACCGCTTCCGAGCACCCGACTCTTCTAAAACGACTCGAAACAATCTGGTCAGCTCCGGGACTGAGACGCAAAAGTCGCAGTCAAATCTTGCAACAAAGGCGGCTCCTTCTCCCAAGGAAAGGACGAGTCGTTTCAAGTTTAAGCCGAGAAAGGCCGCCATGACGTTGTCCCCTCGCGCCGTTACCGCCCTGCGTGAGCTGCTAGATGGCCCTGAGCCGAAGTTGATCAAAGTAGGGACCAAGAACAAGGGCTGCTCCGGTCTCGCATACCATTTGGAGTACGTGGACAAACCCGGCAAGTTTGACGACGTGGTAGAGCAAGACGGAGTAAAGGTCTTGATCGACTCCAAGGCTCTGATTCACATCCTCGGAAGCGAAATGGACTGGGTAGAAGACAAGTTGAGCCGGAGATTTGTCTTCAAGAACCCCAACATTAGTAAGCTCTTCAAAAACACGTCACGGAAGCAGAGCTAACGATTTTCAGCGGAGCAATGTGGATGTGGAGAGTCGTTCAGCATCAGCTAAGTGGCTGCTTACGACTTGGGACCCCTTGCGAAGTAGCATGGAAAGGCGTTGGGGAACGCTGGTGCATATTTTTGGATACCACACTATCGCCTTAGAATTTTCCTGGCTCGAAATCCACCACGCGAGCAGTTTGAACAAGGGGCAACGCGAACTCGGCAAATTTTAGATGGACCGGATCCTTTTCGAGATAATACTTTCGATCCTCCTCACTCTCCATTTCCGAGACGAAGATGTGGGTGACGCCGTCCTGGACCGGTTAGTCACGGATGATAGAGGCAACAAAATAAATACCTGGCGGTCCTCGGGGCTGTTTTCACGACCGCCGACAAAGGATCTGATATAAGGTCTCTTTGTGGTCGGATGCAGGCACTCGTCTTTCAGAGCCATGATTCGGCGGCAGACCTACGCAGTCAGCACATGTTCATACAGTACAGATATACGCACATTGTCAATCTGCTCCTGAGAAACTTCTGGCTTGAAGCTGAATTGGACGATGTGGATGATGGTCATTTCGATGGGGCTTGCTTCGGGTGCAGACTCTCGAGACGGTGTCGAGACGGTTATATAGTAGCTGCGGACCAGTTTCGGAAGGGGTCCACCCCGCCCTCGTTCTAGGTATTTGTGACGTGTGATGGAGATGGCCGATGAGTCCTTGCCGTGACATCCGACTCGCAACTTTGCCAAATGGCTGTTGAAAGGCCACGGAGAACCAGGCCTCTTGTATAAAGGTTCACGCGAACGGATGTGCCAGTGAGCTCGCCAGAACTCGTGGTTTGCGCAGCGTGGAGCTAGGGTCCTGCTGGCACCGTCATAGCTTGGCGTCCATGCACCACGACACTTCGTACATTACATATCCAACCTCAACACCTCTGCAATGGCGGGAGCCCTGCCACCCGAGCTCGTCCTCATCGTCCGCTTCACAGCCTCGATACCTGACCTACCGCTGCCGATCTACAGCACCAAGACGACAACCACCCTCTCGCTCAAGCAGTTCATCCGCCAACATGTTCCCTCAACCTATGCCGCCAGTCGACTCCGCCTGATTCACGCAGGCAAAGTTCTCGCCGACACTGCGCCACTCAGCTCATCTCTTAGCCTGCCGCCACCGCCTCCACCGCGTGCCAAACCGCCTGACGACCCCAAAGGCAAAGGGAAAGAACGAGCTCATGACGACGCCCCAGAGCCTCGGAAACTGTACATACACTGCTCCATCGGCGACGCACTCACACCGTCGCAACTAGCGGCCGAGAAGAATGCCGCAGATAGTGCAGAATCTGCTCTCACGGTCGCCTTGTCGAATGGCGCGCCGCGGCCTCGAGTTGGCAGTCTGACGGGAGGAAGCAATGGCTCCGCTACGTCTTCAACGGGAGATGCTGCGACCACCACCGCAGCTCCGCAAGGATTCGATCGCCTGCTCAGCGCGGGCTTTACGGCTGCCGAGGTCGCCGCGTTGAGGAGCCAGTTTCGCGCCAACCTGTCGTTTTCACACACACCGGACACGATGCCCTCGCCAACGGAGATGCGCGTGCTAGAAGACCGCTGGCTCGACAATGACGATGCGAATCGGCCAGTGGGGGCTAGAGAGGGCGCTGGCGACGGCGGAGATGGCGGAGGCGGCGGATGGGGCAGCGCGACGTGGTCAGACAATGGCGGGCTGGACGACATGCTCTACGGCAATGTGGTGGGCTTCTTTTGGCCGCTGGGGGCGCTGGGATGGGGCTTTCGAGAGGAAGGCGTCTGGAGCAGGAGGCGCCAGATTGCCGTCTTGACGGGCTTTTTGCTCAACGTCATCTTTGGCTTCTTGCGCTTGACGAGCTAGATTTGGATTCCGTTTGATACCCACTGACCTGCAGCTCTCTATTGCAAAGAACCATTCAATCGCTGGATTATGGTGTCTGTGGCCCACTCCAACACTTTTCCCATGTCGCCTTGTGCGTCTCTGGGCATGCCTTGCACATCTGTTTCCCTGCACACGGCCTCGTCCAACTCACCATCCACGTTGCCGTCTTGGAACAGAAACTTGTGATCTTTGACGTAGTTGGGCCACACAATGTCGTCGACATAACCTGGGGGGTCTTGCCAAAACCCCTCTAGCGTGACGTAGCCAGTCCGCGCCTCTCTGCGTTGCTTGGCCGTGGCATACGAGGTTCGCAGGAACAGCCGCAAGTCAAACTGGTCACGGATGCCCAAGTCCTTCATTTCCGGCGAGAAGAGCAGGAAGCCGTCGATGATGGCAACTCTCCGTGCGCCCCATTTGTCCTCTATCGACTCGAAGAATTGCCGTACTCTCTCCCGGCACCGCTCGACCACGGCGCGCTTGATGCCACACTCGCCCACGGCATTTTGGTCCTCCTTGCTGACAAAGTCTGGCGGCGGCGTGCCGCAAGTCTTGATGTGCTCGAGGGCGCTCCGCAGGGCAGAAATATCAATGGCGTCGAGGCAGTCCCAGTCCTGGACGCCGGCCGCGTCGACGGGAATCTGTGAGTCGTGCTTGTAAAAGTCGTCGAGGTGCAGAATGTAGGCCGCCGGCAGAATGTCACGGAGCAGACGGGCGAGGGTGGTCTTGCCACTGGAAGAAGGACCGGACAGGGCGATGAGAAAGGCGGGCGGATCTGCCATGGTGAGAGCAGAGGATGATGTTGACATTGTTGAACGGCCGGGGTTCATGCGAGAGCCATGACGACGGTCGTCGACGCATCAAGGTAGTGGACCTGGCCCTGGACCCTTCATTAGCCGATCGATGCCTTGTCGCGAAATGTACGACACCACCACCGTGGCTTAACCACTTCCCCCCAACGGTCTCCCATCGCCATGGAGCCCTCGCCCCTGACCCAGCAGTCTCGTCCGGAAACCTTTACCCCAAAGATTGTCCAACTCTACGAGACTCTCTTCATCGAGCAAGATGACGACCCCGAATTTTCAGAGGGCTTTTGGCAGGAGTTCTTTCTACTCAAGCCAGATCCGCCCAGGTTGCGCCGCGTCTTGAGCGATTTGAGCGCCGACGCTATGCTGCACTTTCAGGTGCGACGTTCGCCATGAACCCGTGAATCTGGTTGTTGACAATTGTAGGTCCCCGCCCAACAGCTCTTTTCTCGCGCCATTGCTCGCATCAAGAATGCCCAAAGCCCCTCGGACGAAATCGCCCTCGATGTAAGCTCGCTTTCTCTCCACAACCCGACGTCGACTCACGATTCAGACTTTGACAGTCTTTCTAGGCGCTGTCCTGAGCAAAAAGTACACAAATCCCAGCTCCGACATTCTATCTGTGCTCGCCGGCTTGGACAATGCGGACGCAGTCCTGCCGGAATTGGTGGGCGCGTTGGATACCATCATCCGCAGTGGTCGCAGCGTGGAGATTCGCCGCAAGGCTATTCGCGTTGCGCTGTCCATCACCTCCGGAGCCTACTCGACTGGCCTGATTTCGTACTTTACGCACCGCGACCTCTTCCCGTCACTCATGAAGGTTGGTGCTGTCGTGTCTTGATGCTCAGTTTGCCTGACTGGCGCAGTTTGTCCAAGACTCTGAAACCTCGACCGAAATCATCGATGCCTTTGTCCTCCTTGGCCTGCTGGTCAACTACAACAAGTTTGAATTCCAGAATCCTTACAGACTCCGCCTCGACGACTTTGTCAATGACATGGCAATCAAGAAGACGGTCCATTGCGTGGGCAACACCTGTCGGGATGCCAGGGACAAGTACGTAGCTGTGCAAGACGACCTTCCCGAGGGCTGGTCGCTTGGTGGTGCCATTGGCTACCTGACTGGAGCCAACAAGAAGTCATCGGTTCCCGAAGAGGAAGCTCAAAAATTATTGGCAGCTTTGTGAGTTGGTCAACCCGGTAGTGAGCATGAGCTGACCCTTACAGACCCGGATCAGAGGCGGCTATTCTCCTCTCGACATACGACTTTGCCAATGCCAATAAGCTCTTTTGCTTCAACCTCGTCACGCAGCCTGCGGCCAGCAAGACGGACATTTCCCCTTGCAGCGCATTTCTCTCTTTTACGTCGTACATTTTTCAGCATGCTCATCGGTCTCCAAGGACGGCGCTATATACCCATGTGAATCTTTTTATACTCCACATAATCATTGAAGACCCGCAGCTCGCAAAGCGCATCTGTAGCGACGAGAGCAAGACTCCTGTTCGCCTCTGCAGGCAGAGACAACCGTTCTTGCCGTTGGCCAAGGCAGAGCGCCCCGTCGCTGCTACCATTCTGGATATTATGGTCGACGGCATCAATCACAACCTGAGGCGTCGCCTTGACACTGAGTTCTACATGTAAGCGATTAATTGGCCCGCGTTTGGGACACTGCTGACCCTCCTAGTCTTTGCGTGGGTGTAATATTGCGGCTCATTTCGTTCTTGGGGCGATCTCGAGTTCGATTTGGTAAATGCTTTTCGTCCTGTTTACGTTTCACAACTAACTCGTCAGTCTACCACTGGTCGGAGCTTTGGCGCTCGCTCCTGTCTTTCATCCGCTTCCTTACAACGTACGCCAAGGATATCAAGACGCTGCACCAGTCATCACGCCTGATTGACGACACGGTCAATCTGATCGCCCTGTCTTTATCGACGGGAGAGACTTTTCTTCCCGACGCCGCAGCATACGACGACCTCTTTTACAAGCTCGTCGAAACGGGGGATATTCTAATCAAGTTCCGTGACGCATATGACCTGTCCAAGCAGCAATCATCGAGCTCCATCGAGACGCTCATCAGCGTGTCGAGCCACTACTACGAGCTTCTGCAGGGCGACGAAAAGGGCAAGGTCAAGAGCAAGAACCTGAGCCCACGCGAGGTCAGCAAGGTCATCAAGCAGGGCTACGAGACGCTCTCGATTCAATCCAAGGAAGGCTTGGACCACTGGGAGCGGTTCAGAGAGGCGGACCATAAGGGCGTCTTGAAGAGGGTGGCGAGGTGTGCGGTCGAAGATGCGAGGGTGCTGGTTCTTGATCAGTGAGTTTCCTTTTCTTAATATCGAGTACATAGTATGAAATCCGCAAGAGTGGCTCTTTTCATGTTTGGTCGCGAAGACTGGGTCTTTTTCGGCTGGTTTCTCTCAATACCCCTGCTTTTGCTTTTTGGAGAATGTAGAGGCTTTGTTCGATCATGATTTTAATGACATTGGCGACGCTTGAGAATGTTGGGGTGGTCAAAAATACAACGTTGTCCAACTGGCACTATGAACCATGCAGTCAAATGTTGAGTCTTTTGGGGTACAAATCATGACCTGTTCTCCCTTTTCTGCCGTCTTTTCTCTATTGGCTGAGTCCGTTAAAGCAATTTCTGAGCAGTTTATGAACTCTTGTATACCTGAAGTCCTCCAAATTTAGGTCAAAATCACGTCAATAAAGGGTAAGTATGCAATCATCCCAGGCCTCCACAACTAACATGTCCAGTCATCATGTCCACTCCCACAATACACCAGCGTTGGGATGCCAAAAACAGCCGCAGCATAGGTGTCCCCATCAGCAGCGCCTGTCTAATCCCCAACCGCCCCATAGAATTCCAAAAACATTTCATAAGCCCCTCCGCCCCCTCGACCGCCGGCCTCCACGCGCAATGGCAACAAACGCCTACATTACAACCCAGCATCTGCGACGACTGTAAGCGCGACCTCTTCGCCGACGAGGCACACTCGAGTAGGATGTCAGGGGTCGCCTCCTTGGTCGCTTTCAGCCTGTCGGACGCGTGCCCGGACATTGGCGGCGCGCACGGCTACGTCGACCTGCTCAAGCGCGTCACCATCCCCGCCGACGGCGACGGAAACCGGGCGCGAAGCTTCGCCCGCGCGCTGGCGGCAGCCGGCCTCCACGCGCAGCACGACCTCTCCGTCCGCGACCGCCTGCTCGCCTACGTCCTGTGGGACGCGGCTATGGCGCCGACGGAGCATGAAGGGTTGGGCTTTGCGCCCGGACCTAGGGAGAAGGGCGGTACGTTGAGGTTTTTGAATATGCAGGATCCATTGAGGTGCACGGTGGAGGTGGACTACTTCGACTTTTTGAGAGTGTTGCTGGAGAAGGTGGGCTTATGTCAAGAGCGGCGGCAGGAGAGGAAGGGGAAGACGATTAGGTCCATGGTGGGGCGGAAAATGCGGTCAAGGGAGAAGAGCGGCTTGCGCAAGAACGGCGGCGTGAGAGAGGAGAACGATGGCTCTCAAGAGGAGGAGAACCAGGTTCTTGACGAGGACTACCACGGCAGATGGCATGCCACGCCCAGGAGCTCCACCACCACCTCCTCCTCCTTCTCCTGCCCCACTTCCCCCTTCTCACC
>JAIFKG010001323.1:0-11014 GCA_020351975.1 Phyllosticta ampelicida | reverse complement strand
CCCCCTCCCCCCAAAAAAAACCCCAGACAGCAGCACACGTGCGGGGCGCCCGGCTGCTGGTGAGTCGACGATTGCGTCAATGGCAACGGGAAATCGGTGATGCCGTGCGTGCATGCGGTACGGTGGCTGTCGAGCGCGTAGGCGAGCAGAAAGCGTCATACGGATGAACAGAAAGACAGACAGGGAGGGAAAGAGTGCGGTATATAGTCCCTCTCAGCAGCACGAAATCCATCCATCCCCCACTCGGCCCATCATCACGTCCTTCACCACGACCACGGTCTCTCGCAATTGCCGTCGCCGATGAAGTTCGCGGGAGAAAAAGTTCCCCCTTGCCTTTGCCTGACCCGTCTTTGGGCTTGCTCAGGCCCGCACCTGCACAGCAATCAGAGTCAGGCGACAGCCCAGTACGGGTGCCGTTGAGAAAAGGAGAGTGCCGCATCCGCAACAGTGATAGGCGGTCCGAGATCAACCGAACGACGCGGCGAAACCGACGACAATCGCCACCCGAAGCCTCGCACCGTGAGTTGGCAAGGAGAGCAGCCGCCTAGAGCACCCACACGCCTGTCATCACTAGCGCCAGCTTTTTTTCATTCGGTAATCGGAGGCGCTCGCCTTTTTCTTTATTTTAGTCTTTTTGTTCTTCTTGTTTTTTCCTTCTTTTTTTTTAAAAAAAAAAAAAAAAAGCGTCTGGCAGCCAGCTAGTCAAGCAATTCTCGAGAAAGCGGCTTTTCCGACATGCCAAAGACGAATCAAACCAAATGAATTCGACGCCGGAGGCGTGTACGTAAGTATGACGCATGACGCCACGGCGTGCTTGCTTGCCAAGGAAGGCATAGTGGCTTCTTGGTGTGTGTCCGTGCCATGCCTTCGCAAGTGCGTTCTCAGGGTCCAAATCGCGTGGTTTAGAGTTTGGAGCAGGGAGGCTGGCGTCAACCATGCCAAAAAAGTCACGGTCACCTCCAGGGGCATGGGGATGGAAGGTTATCGAACTCAAGGGCTTGCGCATTTGCTTTCGAGACGAGCGATATGGCGAAGCGAGAACCCAGGAATCAGAGACGGGAAAATGCAGAATTCCCGTGCGAGGGGGTTGCGCAAGACGAGGCGGGATGCTGAGGCTTGTCGAAGGCGCTGGCTTTTTTCTTTCTCTTTTTTTTCTTTTTTTCTTTTTGGTTTGCAACGGTACGGGCGCCGTTGACGTTTGAATAATAGAAGAGGTAAGTCTTTCCTATCTTCGGGTGATTGGTTGAGGTCGTCATGAGGCTAGCTGACTCCGTTTGGCATGGTCGTCAAAGTTCCGAGACCACAAGACGAAGGGTATGCCATGAATGATGAAAGATGAAGCTATTTTTCATATTGGAAAGCGATGGCGACGGCAACAGGGCAGCGTCGCGCGGTGACGTGATGCTAGATTTCCCCCAAGACATCAAGATAGATACCAGCCGGGCACAGGTACAGCAGATCCATATGCAGCTGTCCGGCACCAGCAGCGAGCAGAGCAACCAGCGGCCAGCCGACGCGCATGTGGCACCCATGCTCGCCACGAGCACCTCGCCATCTCATCTTGTCGCATCTGTATCCAGCAGAGCGGCTCTGGGTAAAATAACAAGCGACAGAAGGTAACAATCCACGGGCAGGAGACAGGATGGCGCGCGTGGTTGACGGGGAAGTGTCCTGCTGCTGGGCTGGTTCGACGACTACGGCCGCCCAAACGGCAACGTTGTTGCACAGGCTGGCTGGCTGGCATTGGCTTACTCTGGCTGGCAGGGCGGATAAACATATGCGAATGGCGTGACGAGGGAAAAGAAGTCCCACGCGAACGCCCGCACGCGGCGATCTAGATCTGTGGCACGCAGTTAACCAGGAGGGGGCAGTCTGGGTTGTCGGGAAGACACGACTTGTCCTGGAAGGCGTGGTAGAGCAGGGAATCCGCTGCAAAAGCCGCAAGTACGTTGATCCGGCCGCACAGCATGCGCGCATGGGGATGAAGAGCAAGAGGGAAATTCCGTGCTACAATCCAGTCCTGTGTTCGGATTACACATGGAAGATGTCGTCCGGGCCGGAGGAACAATCATGCAGCTGATGCGTCAAAGTTTTCCTTTTGTCTCTTTTGGTTTTGTGAACTAGCTTCGACAGCGAGAGACGAGGTCGAAAAAGCTTATACGCGAAAGTACGTATGTCTTCGTCCCGAGGCACCCCTCGGCTCGCCATGTGCCGGCGGGCATACACAACTGCACAGGTACTGAATGTTTCCCTGCCCGCCTAGGCTGGAAGCACCTGGATTGTATTGATTGAGTTTGAAAATCTTCGCTGAAGAAAGGTCATCGGTGACAGATGCAACGATGCATCCTGCGGATGGGGGATTAGTTGGGCCCGAAGAGCACGACGTACGCCGTGAAGTTGTTACGTCAACCTGCAGAAGTCCAGCGGGGACTGCTGTGGACACCGCACGTGTTGTGGCGCGTAGGGAGGCTCGTAGGGCAGAAGGGGGGGTGGTTTTTTCCCTGCAGCAGCTGCTGCCGCCAGCGAGGACCAGTGGTGGTCTGACCTGGCTGGCCGGCGGGCCGCAGGGCAGCGCAGGGGAGCGCAGGGCAGCGCAGGGCAGCGCAGGGCAGCGCGGCGCAGGGCTGACTGGAGGGCCGGTGAGGGCCCACGCAAACACCAGAGCCTCAAAAACTGAGCTGGCCCTGACGTAAGTCATGATTTAAGGTTCTTTTCGGCTCACTCCGAGACGGCTTTCGTTCCGGGGTTACATCCCTTCGCGATCACTCATTCGCTTGCCTATTTCGGTAGATTCTCGGGGTGTCCTGTACACTGGTCGCTTTGCATTTATTGGACTCAGCCAATAGGAGATGCCCCGTGGGTGCCGTCGGTAAATATCACGTCCAAAGAGGTACGATCTGCAGCTGACACATGGGCCTGCGGGTGAGCGTGTCGCGAAGGGCATGTATTGTGGAGTGGTTTGGGTGCGGCTCGGCCGGGGTGCCGCGTGCTGGACCAAAGGGAAGAGTGGCGCTTGGATCCGGTGATGGGTGGGCCGGCTGGGATATGATGCGGCCTTGACGTTTGCAGCGCTGCTTTGGGGCTCTTGCTGTACCATTCGGGCACACAGGTATAACTTAATTTTGGAGTGGCTTTGGTTTGAGTAATGGGCAAGTCGAATTCTCAGAACCAAGCTTCGGACGAGGCATCGTGGCTGCTCGGTCATCGAGACAACGTCCGGCGCAACCAGGTACGCGGATTGGGATCTCGATATCGTGGGCATTTCCAGCGCGACTTGCCGCCACCTTCATTGAGAGCCAGTGCTGCGAACCTACGGCCGAGCGTCTTAGACACACGTTGAGCTTTTGGTCTACATGGTCGAGTTGAGTGATGATACGCCAGGTGTATGCATGACCTGCGAGTGACTCCTCCCAAATACGCCGTCAGCAGCACCCCATTGCCTATCCAAACGTCTTACAAGGTACCTCATTTACTTTTGATTTCTCATGCCTTGGGCTTCTTCTTTCCAATGTCCCAACCCCATTTCCTCAGAACCTTGACGACCTTGGGGGTCACGGCGGCGGTCAAGGGCACCCGAAGGAAGATGAAGGACTTGTGGATGGCGTATGCCAGAGCCAGCTGCGTCCACATGGCTGCGGCTCCGTCAGTACAGCGAGTCAGACATGCA
This sequence comes from Phyllosticta ampelicida, assembly GCA_020351975.1. Classification (NCBI taxonomy): domain Eukaryota; kingdom Fungi; phylum Ascomycota; class Dothideomycetes; order Botryosphaeriales; family Phyllostictaceae; genus Phyllosticta; species Phyllosticta ampelicida. The sequence continues at coordinate 7,347 of JAIFKG010001323.1, read as the reverse complement.
GCCACAATACCTACTTGCTTGCTCGCCCGTATTCGACTGGGCCTCGTCAACACGGTGTAGCAGTGCACCATCCGGGACAGGTACAACCTCCGTCGGCGTAAGGACCTCCTCCGCTTTCTTCTGACCCTTGTGCAGGTCCGGAAAAGCCACGTGCACCAGATCCCAAAAGCCCTGCACCACGGCGTGCTCCCAGCGGCCTATCCGGTCGGTGCCTAGCATCCTGACAGCAAGGAAGCAAAAGGGAAAGTCGAGGACGGATAAGCCGAGGTAGACGCCAAGAGCCACCCATCCATATTCGCGCGACAGCTTGCGCAGGCGCTGGGAAAAGGAAGGCGACGGCGGAGGGCTGCCTAGATTCGGCGTGGGGTTTGGCCTGGGGCCACTGGAGGCATTCTCGGATTTGAAGCGACGGGGAATGGAATTTCGCAGGCGAAGCAGCTGGGACGGGCGGTATGAGCGAGAGACGAGGGCGGTGGAGTAGGGTCGATTTGCGAGGAGCAATGAGCGGAATCGGGCGGAGGCTGACGTTGGCGAGGCAGCAGTGCGCGAGGATTGAAGAGAGAGGTGCCGCAGAGTCGGCAGGGCGCGCGAGGAGCGAAAGGGGCTCATGGCTTGTCAGGACGACGGCAATGCCAACTGTTGGGGAGACGATGGGTGTATGGGCATGATCGTGTCGCGTTAGCTTCTAAAAAGGCTCTCGCAGAGGTGGGCAGTTCGGGATGAAAGCTGAGGCAGCAGGGATAGGCGGGCCGAGAGGTGCCGACTCGCACTACTCCTTCCGCTCCCGTCCCGACGACGCCGCTCTCCCGTGTCTGTATGTACATGTACACAGAGACAGGTTACTTCTGGTACATGGTTACGAGCAACTTGAACGAGACTCTCGAGACGAGACAAAGAGACCGGCCTCGTCTCCCGTCCAGCCTCCCGACTCACTCCCCGGCAGCACTAGCAACACACAGCACAGCACACACCAGCTGCAGGCTTGCCAGTGCTTCATTTAAACTTTGTTGTGACGGGCGACAGCGAGACAGCACCGGCACGACGCGTCTCGGCGGGCTATCGGGCAGCCCAGCCTACGTACGAGGCCCACATGCATGTAGACGAAGAAGTCAACAACGCAGCGGCTGCAACGGCTTCTCGCCCCTCTGGCGCATTGGGTTTGGCATTGCATGAGCACGCATAGCGAAACAAGTCGACATTGTAGATCTCGGCGGGCAGTCAGCAGTCATCCGGACGCGCTGTGTGCGCAACCAATGCGTGGGGGAGCAGCCGAGTCAGTCTGCTGTCGCGTATGAAGCTTAAATGATGGGGAGGGGGGAGAGCTGCCTCTTGCAGTAGGCAAGCCGGTAGACGGATGGGATTGGGTGGAGAAGGGGGTTCTGTCCGCACCAGCAAGTCGGAGGCCAGGCGCCCGGTGGATTTGACGAAATGCAAACAGATAGGTAGACGAGAGATTCGGTTGTACCCGCCTGCGGACTTGCAGACTTGCAGACATAACAGGTGCAGTCAGCGTATGTAAGTCCTGAAGCCTCGCGCCCCTCGCACACTTCGCACTCCTCGCACTCCTCGCACCAGCAGGAGCCCAGCGCATCAGGAGGCGGCAGTGGTGCGGTGCCGCCGGGAGACGTCCGAGAAAACAGCTTCGATTCAAGGATGGCAATTCAGTTGCTCGTCCCGGCGCCCAGGTCAATGGAGCGTTGCGCGTATGTGGCAGCAGGGCAGTCCTCGCCGTGCTATCGTTGTGTGAGTGAGTGCCCCCCGGTCCTGGTCCTCGTCCTGGTTCGCCTTCCCGTACTCCCCCTACCCGTCCGTACCCACACCATCGTCGTCCCCAGTGCGCACCCTGGCCTCACCCATCACCCACATCCCATCGCCGCCGCTTAGGTAGGTAATGTAGCTTGCTTGCTTGCTTGCTTGCTTGCTTGGTGCTTGGAGCTTGGAGCTTGGGGCTTCGAGCTTGAGCCCTGCCCTGCCCTGCCCTGCCTTGCCTTGACGCCGCTTGCCTCTCGTCTGGTCGGCCGCCGATACTGCCTTAGGTCTTGCCTTTTCACGTGGGTCTTTGCTCATACTGTCCGGTCCCCCATCCCAATCTCTACCAAGACGCATTAAAAGCGTGCCACCCGCAACTCTATCCTCATCACCATGCCTCTAGTCTTCCACCACCTCATCCCGCATACGCGTACCCGCTCCGCTATCTCTGCACCTTCCCTACCCGTACTAGCATCGCCCCGCCTTTCATCTACCATCAAAGACAATCATTCCACCATGGGTAACGGAGATACAGTCAACGGGCACGACATCCTCACCCTTCAAAAGGCTCTCGACCTCGCTCGCGAGTCCGAGTCTGGTGTTGATCCCGTCGTTTCCGCCTTTCTACAGCGCGAGTTGGTCAGCCTGTGGTCTCGTCTCATCGCCCACCCCGACGACTACGTCTTCACGCGCGACGAGTTTGGCCTCTTCAACTACTTTCGCAGCCAGTGGCCCGACAACGACTTGGCCGGCAAGGCAATCCAACGCTTCTGGAACCAGTACCGCCTAAACAGCGGCTCTTAGACGAGTGGTTGCCTTCTTTCCTTGCGTTTCCCCGTGTCCTGGGTCATCATCCAAGCACCATCAGAGGTTGGTTGGCACATGCAAGAACCATATTTGATGCATCAAATGCTTACAAAACCCCAGAGCATTGGAGGGCGTGGCTCTTTCCCCACCAGCTTGCGCTGGCAGTCTGCAGCATTGACCCAAACGAGCTCTCCTGATTACTCCGGACTTTTTACACCCTTTCCCTGCACCTCAACAAAGGATTGCGGGTGCGGGTGCTTCCACACGGATCCGTAGATCAACGCCCTCAGCCGGCCAGCACGATGTCGTACAGCTCCAAGATGACGCATGGCGCCGGTGGCTCACGGATCGCCCCGCCCATTCGCACAATCGCCGCCGCTACACAGAGGCGACTGTCCAATCTGTTGTCGATGCTACTGTTCGCAGCCTTGCTCTTTGTGCTCCCGACGCAACCGTCGGCGGCTGCTGCAGCTGCCAACAGAGGTTTGCACCAGCAGGGGTTGGCCATTCGTGCGGAGAATGCATCATCCTCCCCATTGGATGTCATCGAGCTCGACCCACCTGTCCTCACCCCAAAAGCACCTGATTGCCAAGAAACCCTCATGGTCCATGTCTTTGGCGAAAGCTACGGCACGCCCTTTGTTGGTAAGTAGACTACCATCCCTGCTGTACACCTCACGACGCGTGGCATACCACATGGTTCGAGTGGGATTCGTCGAGGGCTCCACTGCAGCCGTCCTTTAACCAATGCCTCTCCATTCGCTAACGGCTTTTTGCAGGCTCCTATGCTCCGCCGGCATGTGAGTTCAACAGGGTAGTCTTCAACCTGACAGTCACATCGCGGGGACGGCAGTACGACCGGTTGGCACTGATGTACTTCAACGACACGGAAATATTCCGGACGTCGACGGCCGAGCCCACCACGGATGGCATCATCTGGACCTACATGAAGGATATGTCGGCCTATGTATCCCTGTTCAAAGAGCCGCAAAAGATAATTTTCGACCTCGGAAACCTGATCAGCGACGTCTACACTGGCAGCTTCAACACAACCCTGACTGCCAGCTTTTACAATGATGCAGACGCGACCTTTAAGCCCGCTGACGCAATCCTGCCCGTGTCTTCTGGCGGATCGTCTTCTGATTCCGGTTCTTCCTTTACTCTACCGGCTGATAACGCGACCAACTCGTTGACCATTCCGGCAAATGTCGAGCGCGCCATCTTTTCCATTGCGGCATGTGGACAGGCTGAGGAAGAGTTTTGGATGTCGAATGCACCCAATTCACTGGTTGACACTTTTGGATCCGTCACCGAGCTCTACGGCTTCTGGCCCTTTCGTGAACTGCAGCTCTTCATCGACGGCAACCTGGCCGGCGTCGCGTGGCCCTTTCCCATCATCTTTACCGGCGGCGTCGTGGCCAGCTTCTGGCGGCCGCTCGTTGGCATCGATGCGTTTGACCTCAAAGAAGACCAAATCGACGTGACGCCGTGGTTGGGGCTTTTGAGCGACGGTGGCGCGCACAGCTTCGAGATTCGAGTGACGGGGCTCAACGAAACGGGCCCCAACACTGCCGTCCTGGCAGAAACGGTCAACAGCAACTGGGTCGTCACGGGCAAGCTCTTCCTGTGGTACTCGGCCTCCAACTCGACGACGGGCGTCACGACAGGGACCCATCCGACCGTCTCTGCACCCTCGCCTACCATCAACACCTGGTACGAGTACGGCGGCCTCTCGGCCAATGGCACCAACAACACGCTCGAGTATGCCGTCAACGTATCACGCTCATTTTCCGTCTCGGCCACTGTCAACGGCGCACCGTACACTTGGACGCAGGACCTGTATTTCAGTAACTACAACAACCTGAGCGACGCCGGCCTTGACCAGTACACGATCCAAAACACCACCTCACACGACAGGCTATCAAGCACAAACGCAACCTCGCCCCTCTACTCGCGCCTCTCTTTCTACCCCCTCACAACCTTTGTCCGCTACGTCTCCTCGTCGTCCCTGACCTACCTCGGCGGCTGGATCGACCGCGGCAAGACGGTCAAACAGAACGGTCCCTCGTCGTTCCCGCTTGGCCTTGCCGACTACTCCCTCCCCTCGGATGAAGACGACCTCACGCCCACCGGCACCCTCCTTTCGACCCGCCAAAACGGCACCGGCTCGCTGACCATCCAAACGCTGCCGGCCGCTGCCTCTTCGCGCTCGTCCAACATGCAGCAGAGCCTCTCCTTCGCCGCCGTGCTGCCTGACGGCGCCTCCACCGAGACTCTTTACGAGGCGCAAGCCCTCGCCGTCAATGGCTCGTGGGTGCAGCAGAGCGACGTCGGCGTCGTGCTCTCAGAGGTCGAGCAGGAGGTGGTGAGAAAGAGCAACAACATGTTTGCGCCCAAGCCGCTGCGCGAGATGGTCGGGCGCGGTCCCAGGGAAAGCAGAAGCGGTGCTGGTGCAAAGGTGGGCGTCTCGACGCCGCCGCAGTTGGTGTCTGCCGGGCCGCTGCTCTCGGCGGCGGAGAGGCGCAGGGCCAGGGGCGCGGGTGAGTTGTGAGTTTCTGATGGAGTTTTATTGATGTCCGTCTCTCTCCTCGTTGATCTCCGTCTTTTTTCCGCACCCCATTCTCTGTTTCGTAAATGTTTCGCGCTCTCGGTGGTGGCGTTGGGTGTTGAGACGGGAAGGATTTGCATCAGATCCAAGCAAGAGAAGGGCTGATGTGGTAACGGATGGATAGATGGATAGAAGCGCTGTGGATAATGGGTGGCACTCGCACGTGTACATTTTGTCCTAAACATTGTAGATTTTACAATACACCGAGACAGTCCACTTTGCATCTGACGTGCTTCCTTGCGTCCACCCGCTTGCCCCCATCCTTTGCGCTCGCCCATTCATGCAACGAATCCCAAGTCGCTGCGGCTTCCTCTGTCTGAAACCAACGTGTCGCGCCGTATGCACGCACTGCTGTCCACTGATGCAATTTGGATGTTGACCACTCTTCACGCGTTGGGCATTGCTCAAGGTGTTACGGTAGATCGACTGTATTATCCTCTGATACACAACGTCCTCCTGTCTACCATCTACATCGCATTGCACACAGCATACGACCTACCGCCGTCCCTCACTCGCCTCTGACTGTACACGACCCGAGTGGAGTGGAAAGGCGGAGGCGGGGGAGGGGGCCGACGGATTGTCGCCTTTGTCGACATTGAGGTGACGGCCTATCGCCTGAAAATCACAAAAGACTGAGAGGAGATGAGTATGACGCAGACATGCAAGTCAATTCGACTTGTCTCGCGTGTGGAAAGGAGTCCGCACTGACCGATCCACACGTCTCCAGACAAAGCTTCCCCTCTTTCTTTCCAAACTCCCTTCCGCCTTCCTTCTATTGCAACAAAGTTAAGAACAACGGGAAACAAGCAAAAGTCAACGCCGTCTACGCGTGAATCGTCAAGTGGCCCATTGAAGGACTCGAAAGAAATAGAAAAATAAAGTAAAAAGACACCAAGTCTAATGCGAATAAAAGAGAAAAGTGACTGGATAGGAGAAGTTGAACGGACAACGCTTTTTGAAACCCGCCCCCAAAGCCTTAAGTCCGCCGTGCCAACGCCTTGCTGCTGGTGAAAACGATCTGATAAAAAGTGGTAGGAGAGGAGATAATCGACATGCTAAATGTATGCGTGGACCGGCGAGAGGGTCGGCTGTAGGCTGCCGGGTACAGGAGAGGAGTTGCAGGTGTCGGGCGCAAAGTCGAGTCGAGTCGGAGTACAGTCGCAGAAGGCGCGAGGGGGGGCAGCTGATCGACAAGTCCGCGTCCGACCAACTGCGGCTCAAGTGGCCACCTCAGCCCCACGGCCAGACGACGCCAATGCGCCGTGTAATGGCGGCGCCGCTTCACAGCTTGGCCTCGACCTGCTGCGCCAGGCGCTCCCTCTCCTGAGCAAAGACGCGGCGGCTCATCTCCAGCACCATCTCGAAGCCCTCGCGGCCCTTGGCGGCGTTCTGGCTGAAGCGCTCCACGGTGAACTGCTCGATGCTGTTTTTGACCTTTTGCCAGCCGCCGCACAGGGCGACAATGCGCGCCGTCTGCTCGAACGTCGTCTTGGAGTTGGGCGCCGCGGCGCACGGCTTGTACACGACCGTCTCGCGCACGCTGAGCAGGTCCACCCACGTCATGTTGGTGCTGCACATGGTGACGGTTTTGGCCCCCGGATCCACGTACGACGTCTCGTACACGTGCGACACTTCGGTGCCGCCCAGGAATGACGACAGCCATTTTGGCGCGCTCTGGTGGCAGGTGATGAGGCGCTCGGTGCGGAGCTGGGGACGCGCAGACCGTTAGCTTTGCCCGTAACGTTGGATGTTGATTGTAATTCATGGCTCATCCGAGGACATGTTTACTCACGATGCCAGTAGTGGGGTCGACGTGCCGTGCGAGCGTGTCGACGGCGATTACGTGAGGCGTCTTCTTGTTCCACGGCGAGTATTTGCGCCAGTTGGCGATGGAGACCTCTTCCCACGAGTAGTTAAAGTCGTGGCTTGTCGAAAAAATCTTCATCTTGGTCGGGTCGTGTGCTCCAGGGACAGCACTGTGAGGCAGGATTGGGTGGTTGTTAGAGGATACAGGGGACAGTGGCCGCGGGCGGAAGCGAAGGCGAAAATTGCAGGCGTAAGCGTCGGCGATTCGAAGGCGGAGCTGAGACGCCGACGACGGCAGAGCAACAATGAAGTTGTCCGGATATCTATGTCGAAAGTCTGTGAGGGAGACGGTGGGAACGGGGGCGCGGGGGCACGGG
>JAIFKG010001321.1:0-22347 GCA_020351975.1 Phyllosticta ampelicida | reverse complement strand
ATCCAGTACAAGTTCTCCTTCACTGGCACGTACCAATGCAACGGCGACGTACCATCGAGCCGCCAGAGGTTCACGCGTGTCGCGCAATAGTTCGTCACGGTTGGTGCGGGCAGCGGCGGCGGCGAAAACGAGCGGCATTCAAGCTTGCGCCAACATCGAAAGGGGTTCAATCCCAAGGCGCTGGAAAAGAATTCTCGGCGGAGCATGATCGAGCGCCGCGTGATGTTAAGCACGCGCCTGGGGGGGGGGAGGACGGAGGAGTGCTGCTACACGCCGGGTAGTTGGAATACGTGATGGATCGCGAGCGCCAGCGCCAAGGGAGAACGGACGCCAGCAGCGGCACCGGGTGCTTGCGCACTACCTCGTTCGAACGAGCACAAAAATCCAAAAACCCGCTTTCGATGGGCGCGGCGCCCGGTTGCTTGAGGGTTGCGCCGCCCGGGATCAATCGGGGCTGTCTTTTTCCCCCCGAGTGCGCACGGCGTGGATTGCGGTGCTACGGTTGCCGAAGACTTTCGCATGTTTGCCCTTGGTCTTCGGCCGTTCCCGGAACTTGCCACCCGATGCTTGCTGGGTGGGATATAGTGGTTTGTAATGATAGACAGAAGATGGCTGGATATGAACTGGAATTGAAAGCTCAAGTGTGAGGACGTAGCCGCGGAGCGCGAAAACTACCACATTTGGTGGCAGCAAAGCTATGCTTAGGTAGCTAACGATGCATAAAGTGTGCGAGAACTAGTATACAAGCGAGCAGTAGGTGAGTAGCTCAACGAGTAGCATGCGCAGCGCACGTAGCGGTTAGTAAGGCCAATTGATGATACTGTTACTATACGGCTTATCTAAGGATTTTAAGCTTCAAAACATGATAGTCACTACCTTACTACCTACTTTATATGGCTGTATGTTCTAGTAGCGCAATTAATTCTTGGTATATGCGTTGAAGGAAAGTTGTGCGGGATGCGGCCATTCGAAGGGACGCACACGTGGACGGATCCGCTTGGAGCCGGAATTGGGGTTGAGTGGGGGAGGCGGCTGTGCGGCTCTGCTGCTGCTGTTGTATGTGGCTGGCTAAATGTAGCTGGGGTACCTGTAGCTCAACACCCGCGACGGGAGGTGTGGTGGAGGGAGGGCTGCTGGTGGCCGGGCCCAAACTGGAAGCACAAGGGAGAAAGAGGGAAACCCCAGATAGAAGCATGCAAGGCATAAGAGGAACGGAGCACCAGCAACCTCCACGGGAAGGCAGGGGAGGGGCGTGAAGAATCGTCTAACTCACCCACCATCCACCTCGTCGCCCTCCCTCGCTTGTGCCATGCCATTGTCGGTCGACGCAAACCGTCAGAGGCAGAGAGCTACCAAGATCGGTGCCAGAGAGTGCCTTCGGCAATCAAATAATGCCGGCCAGCGCTGGCAGCCAGCATCGGCGAGCCAAGAGACGGGCAGCGTGGGGAATTCTGCTGTGCCATGGCAGGCCTCAGGGCCCAAGACGAGGAGGAGGCCAGGCATCCAGCGGACGACGGCGCCACGCCGAATCGATCTTCATGGCCGCGCCGCTAGCAAGCGCAGGGTCGTCTGTCTGTCCGTCGCCTGGTTGTCTTGTCGTTGGCTCACGCGTCCCCCGCCGGCGCAACGCAACGCAACGCAGGGCAAAAGCGAGTCTAGCTGCGCGACAGGCGGGCAGGCGGGCGGCTTGCTGACAGATGGACACATCTGGGGAAGCTGGCCGATGGGTGAGGTGGGGAAGGCAGGCAGGCGTGGGGTGAGGACCGCGAGAGACTGGGTTGTCAGGCCAGAGGGTGAGGAGAGGAGAGGGATGGCGAGAGGGGATCGAGGGGGTGGTCGAAATATAGTGGGGATAGGCATGGGCATGGGAAAGGCAAAGGAGCAGGCAGGTGCTTACCTACCCACCTACCTTAAGAGACTTCATCTTGCCAAATGTCCTCTTTTTTCATCATGGCTGTAGTAACGTCTGTCGATAACTGGCCTTTCAGACTTCTGGGTTACCGTCTGGACGGCACCAAAGCCGTCGTTCATTCCACGTGACCAGTTCCCCTTTTGGATAGGTGGTCGACCTTGCTCGAGCACGCAGACATAACCGAACGCGCGGCGACACTGGCGTCCAAAACGTATACGGAATGAGAAGAGCAGGAGGAGCAGGCTGTGGGGCTGTTGGCTGTCTGCCATACATATGCAACGCGCTGCGCTGCAATGTCCTGCGAGACGATGCAGGCGGTGCACATTCAATCTGCCCAATGAGCGCAGGTCCAGTCGCCAGGGTTGATTTGGTCCCGTTATTTTCTAGTCCCAGTCCCAGTACCGTCGTCGCTGGTGCCGTCCGCGGATGGAGACGGGGCAGGTTGGATTGGTAGGAGTGAGTGAGCGACGCTTGGATGGCTGCCCCCCATGTCGCAGTAGGGATATACATAATAGCCATGAGTCCATTATGGTGTGGTGCAGTGGAGCAGATCAGAATGGCAACCGGGGGGGTGGCTCGTCGTCGAGAATCAAATGGTCCAGCGGCATATGTGTCTCGCCTGTCTTTCGCCTGCCTGGGCAGAAATTGAGTTTGCCGCGCCAGTCGTGTCTCCACACTCGACCGCTTGCTTGGCCTGTCGTGTCCTGGTGGAGACCTCATCTCGCGTTGCTGCTGCAGAGCCAGGCCCGTGGCAATGACGGTGACCCATTTGCATTTCTTGCTGTATCGCGATGGGACAGTCGCGTCCAATGGAGTCCAATGGAGTACGCCCGCGCGGATTCTCTATGTCAGCGATCAGACCATGGCCTCTCGGCCTGCGCTCTGCGCGTCAGCATTGGTGCTCGAATGCAGACGCCCATGTGGAGAAGAAAAACCATTTAACGTGACGCCGTGTCGCTAGAGAGGCGAATCGAAAGCCAAAGCGAGAGAGCGTAAGCCGCGGAGGTTCAGGTGATGGACTCGGGAGACAGCCTACGCGCTGCCGTCGTGCCCGTCGTAGTTGATCAGCTGTCGAGGGGAGTGTTTTGGTGCTGGGCTGAGTGAGTGTGGTGCGTGACGGGCTTCACTCGGCTGCCGGCTTCTTCTCCCTCCCGTCTGCAACACCATACAAGCAACATCCAACACTGCTGCATGCCAAGCTCCAAACGTCTAGCCTGCCTCTTACCTGGTTAAAACCGTTCGTCTGTTCTTACCTGTCCGGATATTCGCGGAAGACCTGGCCCTCGAGGCACGGCAATCGCTGACCCACTCTTTCGACCTCCCTGCGCGCATCCTCCATGCCTGGCTCCTCACTATCCACGCCAGCCTACGACCAAAACTCTCGCACCCTGAAGCTTTCGTCACCATCTCCGCTATCGGTGGCTGTGGCTGCAAAAGTGTGCGACACGCTCCGACATGCCGTGCTGGGCAAGCAATTTCAATGATTGCAACAACAATGTATAAGCGTTACGCGTCGGATCTTTGCCATTCCAAATGCCCTGGCTCGGAGGCGACGAGAACAGCTGCTTGGACCCAAACCTTGAGCCAAACAAGGATGGGACTGTTTGAGGTGCTTCGTCATGAGAATGGCCAATCAATGGCGTGCTGCTTATCGCCATTCTCAACGACGTCTCGAGAAGCTGCCATTGCTAACGTCAACATCATAATTCCTTTTGTAAAGTGTCAAGGTACGACGCAATCAACTTCTTTCATTTGCATATGTTCTTTTCGTCAAGTCGTAATGAGCGTCCTTTCCTAGCACCTCAGTTCTCCTTACGCAAACGGATTCTCCTGCCCTCATCCACAAGCCCTGCAGGCGGGACCACCAGACAAGTCGTACTCGCAATTGCCGCTGCAGCACTGGCTCTTCTCGAACTCAGGCTCGCTCGATCAACTGCCTCCTTGTTGACCAAGCAGATTCATCCTGCCTCATTCTCAAAGCTTCCTTCCATAGTCCCAATCGGCAACTACCTCGACGGGATCATCGGTCGCCGTGGTCTCCTCCAGCTCAGACTCGGCCGCGGGCTCGGCCCTCCTCTTCTTGCTGGTAGCCGCGCAGTAGGCGTTGGAGTCTCCAATCATGTACGAGCAGTTGCCGCTGCAGCATTCAGCGTTGTCAAAGTTGCAGGTACCTGAGAAGAATTAGCTCTGCTCCTGGAGACTGATGCTTCAATGACTCACCGCCGTTGGCAGTGCAGCGCTTCTCGAGAACGTTTTCGGGGATGGGCTCGCCCTTCCTCTGCTTGGACGCCGCCTTACAAACCAGGCCAATGGAAGAGTCGTACTCGCAGTTGCCACTACAACACTGGCTCAGTTGGGTGCAGGAGCCGCCGTTAGCCGTGCACCGCCTCTCGAGCGGCGAGGCAATGGCTAGGGCGGCAAAGAGGGAAACGAGGGCGACCTTGAACTGCATTTTCGAGATCGCTTGCAAACCGACAAGAGCTGACGAAGGCAGAAAGCTTGAAACTCTTATGAATACTGTTGTGTTGATGATCAATCGGACTGCAGGCCATCAATGTCTTCTTTATACACGCTGGTCAAGGCCACGATGAATGCCGTTGCTGCCGGCAGACCTATTATTGACCTCCAAACGCAAAACGTGTGGTCATCGGCTTGGGGCAACCTTGCTCTGTTCAAGCAAATCTTCTGTCGTCTACACTGCCAGAAGCAGCGCCGCGGTGGTCGACTTGTGCAGCGAACTGGTGCCTGGCGTGTTGGGGGCCGACAGACGTGGAGAAGAAGTTCTCAAATTGGGAAAGTGGGGGCTGAAAGAACTGGAGTCGCTGGAAGAATTGGGTGCCTTAGGGCCATAAACAACTCGCTTCAAGGACATGTTCTTCACTTGTTGGGTCATGAAGGAATGTATCCTGGTCTATGTGACGCGTATTTGGGCAGCTGCGCGAGAGTTGGGACGACTTGACTGGAGCCTCTATGAGACGGAGTTTCGATTCAGGAAGCGCATCCCCGAAATTCCATGGCTAAATGCACTCCAGATAAAACGTGGATCCGAAAATAATGTATTGGACCCGAAGTGACAAAACAGATACACGGACTCTCCAACGTAGTCCGCAATATACGAGCAGCTGCAGCCATTCCCCCCCCCCAAAAAAAAATCCGCTCTTCCTGCGGGCCCAACTATCCCTCCACCACGCGCCCTCGTACGAGACCGTCCGTCCGCAGTCGACCAGGTTGACCCAATGCGACGATTCCTGCACCTTCTGACCTCCTCTCAGTCCATTCTTAGGCTCGACAGTGATCCATCACCGCACCTCCGTTTAAGGGCTTGTCAGGAACTTGGACCCCACCTGTGGACGGATTGACGGCTGACGATGACCGGAGGCTTTTCAGCGATGGGTGGATGAGTTGTGACTGGGGCTGTAAAAGACTTCTGGCTTGGCTGGAAAGCCTGGTCGTTGTTGGAGCCGACTGTTCGACCTTCCGTCTCCCTTTGGGGGTGTTTCTCGCTGACCTAGCCACCATCCACTCAAGAACTGAAAGACGAGTAGTGCCATTGCTTCCGTCTTTCTTTTTTCTGAGTACCAGAGGAAAACTGGGCCACAAGTCTTTCTTTCATCAAATTTGGACATGCTTCAGTCCGGTGTATTCCAATAGAGCGACCCGCTTCCAGTTGTCCCTCCACGCGTTTCACTGCCTTCATCCGCCAACCCCCCTCCCGGCTCTCTATCATGAAATATCCAAAGGTTTCCTGTTGCTCTTTTGGTGTTCCCGGCGGGACAGGACGAAAAGTCGTTCATGAGGTCCACCCAATCCAACGCTGAATCCCGATACCACAGACTGCCGACCGACATGAAAACGAGCAAGCGCATCTTCCGCACACGAACGAGCGCTGAAAAGCTTGCCGTCTCGCCGACCAGGTTTCGGAGTAAACCGTCGTCATCTGCTCAGACAGGCCGCCATCGGGTCCGCAGGCACTTGTTCGCGTTGAGGTGGCCGCATCATCGACGGCATCAGACCGGCACCTGGATCAAACATGGCCGTTCTCGCGTGTGGGAAAGAGAAACGAGTGCGTGGGATGCAGCCCTCTACTCTCCACTCGACCGGCCCGCTCGAGGCTGCCGCTGACCTCCCATAGTAGACGAACGGGTATTCCCGACTCTCCCTCTGCCCACTCCGCCGACGTGTCAGTGAAGCAGATATGGCGCATGCTCTCCACCATGATAAGAGTAAGGCCGCTGCTCCTCTGCCTGAGCCCTCGTGGTCTTATGCTACAGCTTTGGAGCCGGAGTAAAAGGCGTGCCATCAGCAGTTTCGCGTGTAATTGCCAGCGCCTGCGAGGTATGCCAAAGGTATTTTTGGTTTTGTTGTTGTGGTTGTTGTTGTGCTGGCAGGAAAAGGGTGACTTTCACTCTCTCCCTCTCTCTATTCATTATTCTGCTTCGTCTCAAGGCGTTTCTTCTACCATTTTCATGTCTTGGCAATCGTTTGCTTGGTAGTTTTGGATCGTGCGTTGGTCGTCCACTCATTTGTGGTACCTATATTCGCCCATGATCTCCCGATTTGGGTTTACGTTTAAACACGTTCGCTACACCTTTAATGGCGGCGGGGGTGACCGGAAGAAGGATGCGGATTGGACTCAAATCTGGGTAGCATCTATGCATAAGCCTTCTTTTTTAGCCGGAGCTACCTCGCACTGGCTACCTGAGAATATGTTCTCAGCCCCAATCCGCCAACCACGACGAGAGTCAGCAGCTCACCCCTAGTCGCTTCTCGTAGGATAGATATAGAGAGGCGGAAATCGCGCTATACCGCCACTCTGATATCTATCAATTCGTGTGTGCCAGCATGAGCGAGAAAGGCCTGTGAACAAACCAACGAATCAAAGTACTTTCTTCTGCCAAAGCAACAAACTCCCCCAACCGATCTTCAACCCGCTGCCCCAAGAGCCTCATGAAGTGGCTGGAATAATAGAGCCGCTGCGGTCAGCAATTTTGACAGCTCCGTTGGGCCGCGCCGCTGTTTGGCTCGTCTCGTCGGCATTTGAATTTTCCTTTTTTGTCGTGCCCAGCGAGCGTCGCAACACCACCACTGCCACGATCATTACCACCGCCAACGGCAGCGCAGGAAAAGTAGGGCAGAGACAAGCTTAACCAAAGCGGGCGTCAAGATCGCCACGAGCATACCGCGCCGGCTGGTGTCGGATCGCTTTCACTGCCCGCAGTCAGATCCGTGGTCATGTCGTCGTGCCAGTTAGCCTTGCAGTCTGCTGTCTGCCTGCCCGCTCGCCACAAGTCTCCATGCGGCTGCTCTCTTCAGGGGTAAAAAAAACTCAAATGCTCTGCCCTGTGTCGTTTGCCCCCGACTTCTCTGCTATGCCACGGGCAGCCGCTTGCCAGCAGCTTGCGTGGCTTACCATGCCGGATTCCGCCAACATGCCACGCCCCTCCCCCACCGTCGCATGCCATTCCTGGGCGCCCGCTGTGGCATCCAGAGTCGATAGACAGCGAGTGGCTACTCGCCTGCCTGGATTGCGGGTGGTACCGCGTCGAGTATGACGGGGCGGTGGGTGGCAGGCATCGCGCTGGCGTGGTGGCACTCGCCGCCTAACTCTGTGGCTCGCACGCTTGCTCTTTGGTAGGCGTGCGTGAAGTAGGCAAGCGAGCGGATTTTTGGGGCCAGCGCAGACGCAGACGTTGGGCAGCACAATTAAATTGCCCCGGCCCAAAAGCAACAAACACTGGCAGTGTGTGCGAATTCGTCGTTGCCGGCGAAGCGCTGCTCCTACCTCTTGCACGAGCCAGTCCGATGCTTCCTTGGGTGGTGATTACCACAGCCGTGGAAGCCACAGCGCACCGCGCCCCTGACGATTCTCATTCACCTTCACCACCCGCATTCGTCGCTGCAGCGGCACCATTTTCTCCCCAGTTCGTAATCGGCAACGGGGTGCTTATCGATCATGACCCGGAAGCTTCAAATATTGCCTGCGAGGGTGGTACGGGGCTGGTAAGCAGGCGAAAAGCTACCACGCACAAACGCTGACCGGAGGATAATTGTCAGAGAAAGCGTCGTGATAAGCAGACAGGAAGGAGGTGTGGTGGACACAGATTCGGATAGAATACCATGCCCGCAGTCGCTCGTTCGAGGTAGGTCATCGAATGCTTGCCTTATGGACAACTTGGATGCCTGCGCGCCTGCTCGTGCAACATGGCATGCCAGAGGGCAGCAGAACGTTTTTGGTATACGGGGACGAGAGCGTCGTGCCACCACGATTTTAGGCGCCTCGCCTCGCCTTGCCGCTGACCATGGCGCTATGAGAAGTAGGACTACCAAGCTATGAGAAGTAGGACTACCAAGCAAGCGACGTGCACACACGCCTTCAACCACGCAAAGCAGGCCGCTGCGCTTCGAACGAATGGAAACCAGCGTGCAGGTCGCAGCGAGGATGTTTTAGATCGCAACTGAAACGGCGTCAGACCAACCCTGCCCAAAAGCACAACGGCGATCATCAGGGACAGTGTTTTCGTGCAAAACGCCATGAGAAGCATGTCGCCTCTTTGACTGGAGCAAGGCGCTACCGAGTGCCAAGCAGTCAGTTTCGTATTAAGGTAGGCAATGGAAAGGCATGTGTGTGCAGTGTGCTCTGCTTTGCAAGTCGTCGAGATAAGCGTTTGGTTGTCAGAGCGCGTCGTAGCTGCTCATACCCTCGTCGAGATCGGAGGGCAGGACGAGAATAGCAGCCATCCCGCGCTCCCAGCCAATTTTCGGCTTGCGCTGCCCGGTCGATTTGCAGTTGGGCTTACTGAGTAGGCGTCGAGTCTAAATTTTTCGTCACTACTTAAGAGTGGGATATGCGGTCGTGCTGCTCACCGTCCGCCGGGATTTGCTGATGCAACCTTCCATGCCTACAAATGCTTGTTAGCGTCGGTGTAATGACTCAAGCCTGAGAGCGTCGGTATGCTGGAACGACAGGCGACAAATAAACACAAAAAATGAGGTGTGGCGACCCCGGCGAAAACGATGTAAACGAGTGTGTTGAGGATGTGGTGCCCGCCAACCCATTCAAGATGTGGTGTTAAAGGGGTTGGATTGCCAGTATGGTCCCTGAGAATGTGCCGCTTGCCGTTCCAGCTGCTAAATCTTGCTCGCTGCCCCCAACTCACCAAGCTCTTCAAGAGCCGCTTGCACCAGAAGGTCAAGATGATTACATAATCAGCGCCCGGAGAGATACACGGGTTCTGTTTTGTTTTTCACCGCTTGCTCCGAAAAGATTTCTATAGGAGACGAGATGGCAACTATTCACCGATTCCGACGCTGACCAACGAGGCGGTTGGTAGCGACAGTACATGAAAAGCTCAATTCCCGTGATCGCGGCCATGGTGCAGCACCAAGCCCCGCGGCACGTAATGAATATTCGATCGAGGCTGTTTGAAGCAGTGCGTTGATAAGCTGACGATACAGCAACATGCCTGTCTATCTGGACCCTGGCCGTCGTTGTCACAGTCTACCTCTGCAGCCATTGGACGACTTTTGATCGAGATGGCCATGACGGTGTGCCGCTGGATTTGAGGACGCATGCCCTGCGTCAAACGGTCTCGGTTGCAAAAGACGTGCATGGACGCCAAGCTGCGACTATTACAGACAGAGTATCATTATACTGTTGTGTCGAGGCAACAGGCGCGGAGAACGGTGTAGGTTAAGTTCGCTTTAGCGTGGGAGGACCCACCGACAGTTTGTTAGCGACATGGGGAAGCAACCCAGGCAAACTGCGGGGGAAGCTTGTAATGGCTTACAGTGGAGAATTGTCTGGAGTACATGCTGCTGGACAATGAGGAGAAGAGGCAGGCGAGTCTAGACCAGTTGTCACGCCGCAAACACTCCCAAGAGGCCTGGTTGTCCGTACGTGCTTGAATGGCGCAGCCCCCTAGAGCCAGATTCCTGCGCATATCGAACCTAAAGGGGGGAGGACGTGAAGGGAGGATCGCCATTTTGGCTGCGCCCGGAAGGCCGGCTTCCTTTTCCCGCGTCTCGTTCCTCGCCCATCGTTGCTGCTCCAGGCCTCATTGGCAACTGTCGCCCAGATGGCGTGGACCCTTGAGGCGCTTCGCCGTCAGCCTTGGCGGTCACGGGTCGTGTTCGTGATGATGGAAGAGCAGTTTGGGACAACGTCAATCAACGCCACCACCTCGGGGAAGATGTGAGGATGTGCGAGACGGCGATGTGCTCAAACGTCAGAGTCTAGCTGTGGTTGGACCGGACAGACGCCCGCGCCAGAAAGTAAGGCGACGCTGTCGTCAACGCCTTCAGACGTCGGTGCAAGCCAATGTGGACGAACAGCCAAAAAAAGAAAAGGGTGCCGAGATGCTTCAAGCAGCGGTCTCGATTATACTCCTGGGGATAGTCCTGCTCCAGGGCAGATGACCGCAGCGGCCAGGCAGGATTCTGATAAGCCATTGCCGGGTCCGTCAGCCCCTCGCCTCCAGACTGTTGATTTGCATCTTATACGAGAGGAGTCTGGCGCCGTGGGGCCTTGATGCTGGAACCGTGGGCTGTAAGAGTAGAGCAGGGATGGCGCGACATCAGCAGCAGCGGTGACTTGCAGGTACTCGAGCGGTACGAGCGGCTCTGGCGTGACGACTGAGGGGAGAGCTTCTGGCAAGTTAAGGGGCAGGGAGCGCGAACGACCCTAGCTGTCTCCAGAGCGACGCTGACCCCGCATGCTCGGCCTGCGGAGGATCCGTCGTGTAAGATATGGCGACCTGCAGTGGCCGATGGCGTGCTGTCGTACGCTCCAAAACGTCGCCAAAAAATGCAAGAAAAGTGGTCCAGTGTCGCTTTTGACACTACACAGAGAGAGAAGATTCGCAGAGTAAACAAGACGGTCGCCTACGACATGACATTAAGCTGCTACATATAGCCTCGCTCTGATTGGCCAGCCTGACGAGGCTTGGTACGACATGGACGTCGGCCGTCATGAATGCGCGCTCCAGCTGCAACCCCAAGCCCTCCCACACCATCTCTCCCAGCAGGTACGCGTCCGACCGGCGACCCCTCTCCGCGGCATCTCTGACCATGGGCCAGGCCCGATGGCCCCCTCCTCACGACTAGCCCTGCGGTTAGCAGCACCTCTTAGCAGCCGTCTTGTCTTGCGCGCGGCGACAACGGCCTCGAGAGCCGCGCCCTCGCATCTCCGGTCCACACGCGGACGCGCCGTATTCTCGTCGCCATTTTGCCGTGCGACTGCGCGCGCATATTCGACAGAAGACCCTCCGACGGCGACTTCAGACGTAGAGCCCCCCGACTATCTGTCTGAGGGTGAGCTTCATGTCTTTCGAAAGATCAAGCAAGAGTTGGAGCCCGTGCGGTTAGAGGTAGGGTATACCCTCCGAGACATGCAGAATGGAACAAATTGGCGATTGAATTGCGCCGTTTCCAGAATGTAGGACAATATATGCTGAGACAGCGTCACCGCAGGTCCAAGACATCAGTGGTGGATGCGGCTCCATGTACGCGCTGTACATTGAGTCTCCCAAGTTCATGGGCTTGACCGTCATCAAGCAGCACAAGATGGTCAATGAGATTCTGGCTGACGAGATCAAGTCCTGGCACGGCGTTCAGTTGCGAACCAAGGCCGCGGCATAGCCTGGCGCGTACACTGTTTAAATTTTGACACGGTTTTCACGGCTCTCCATCTCCACTTCCTGGAATATTTCTTTTGTACTGGAAGGCTCTAGGACAAGGGGTACGGGTCATGACGAAGCTAATGCTGTATTTGTAGAAATCATGGATCGCTGTACACTATCCAACATAGAACTTGGCTTCTCAATTTAGATTCACTGCTCTGCCTTCATGATATTCCAGCAAAGTGTTTTTCCCTTAAGACGCTCGTCTGGTTGACCGACCACAGCAGCAGGTAGAACATGGCACACGTGGCAGTCTCGGCGAACTTAAAAGCCTCAGAGTGCGATGTATCCCTCTGTGCAAGACTTCGAACGCGGCCCTTCCCCCAAAGTCCAAGTCACTGTCGCCCTTCGAAGCCCCAAAGTGCAGCTTTCATTAGGTTTCTGTACAGTCGTCTCACAGATGGCATAATCGTGCGACGCAGGCGGGCAGAATCGTTCGGACTGTAGATTTTTAGGAGAGCAGCGTCAGAAGTTTGGACGGGGTTGATTTAACGTTCAAGTTAGTCGTAGTCTTACTTCATTCATACAAATACAAGCTTGGGAAGCTGGTCTTTGAGACTCTGAGGTGCGTTCCTATTCCGAGGCATTGACGTGATCGTCTTGTTGAGAAATTGCCGTCGCGGAGTGACAATTCATTCGTCAACTTGAAGGCATCGGCGGCAGAACAGACGTCATTTTTCAAGATGCACCCAAGGGAAACCTACCAAAACCGGATACCTACCAGTGGACATTCACCAGCGTTTTTGAAGATTCAGGGGGTGATCGTGATATGCGTCAGATTGTATGGTTTCCTCCCAAGTGAGTACTGACAGGATGCGATCCTTCAAGCGGTGGTCGAGTTTGGAGACGGTCGTTTCCTCGATATGCTCGCTGAAAGACAATCCAGCGCAGACACTTGCACGAAATGAGAAGTTCTGAGACATTGAAAAGATGTTTGTACCAAATCGTCGCAGCTCGCGATGCTTGGAAAGCGCGCTTGTGCGCCAACTCGGCCCTATACGCCTCGTCCCCAGAACTAGGCTCTTTAGGCAGGCTATTCCATCTTCTTTGGCCTTTTTCTTTTTTTTTTTCCACTGAAGTCGTCCAGAAGGCTGCCGCTGTTGGCGGTTGCGATGGAGGCCGAAAATATAGTTGCCTCGCTTGCCTTCTTTCCCCACCTGCCGTCTATGGTACGCTCGAAATGCTGTAGGTGGTCCAAGTCTTTGAATGATATATCGTGGACTCAGAGCCGCTGGACTTACTATGGCGAGGTCATGGTGGATTGCAAGACGGAAGTGTCGCTAATTCCCTGGGAAATCACCTACTTCGCACTCTTTTCCTGGTGCTGTCCTACGTTTTCTCCTACCTGCGTCTCTGTCGGCGTATCTGCGCATTTCTTCATCTTTTCAGCCCCAACAGCAGCTTGTATCTTTAGAGAAAAGTGATGAGGAGGCGTGGAGAATCTGAGGTCGTTTCGTCGTGTCCTAGTCGTAGACCGTGGCGAGCACGTAAACCTGCTCGCCACCGAAGGTCCGATGTGCAGAACGCATGAGGATCGGAGGCCTTGGTATGGATGGAAAAAACGTAATGCCCTCAGGCCAGGTCAAGTTCGTACTGGCAGTTCAGGAGCAGCTACAACTCTGACTCTGGTCTATGTTATCCTTGACAAGACGGAAGAAGTGTTCCGACGCTGAACCCTGAAAAAATAAAGGAAGAAGAAAAGAAGGAAAAAAAAGTTGAATATCTCATACACTAATTCTACGGACTTCCATTCCTTGTTACTGACGGCACTGAGGCTTGATGCAGATACAGAATGCCCTGAATATCATTTGTAGTCACTTCATCACATTCCTGTCAAATGTCCATGGTACACCATCTTTTCAAAAACCCCTTGACGATGCAGCAACAACCCGTTCATTGTAGCGGCTCTACATGTCACATAGCAACATTACAATTGAAATTTGCCCATATTGCCGCGACGTGACTTCTAACCTTTGTATCGCAAAACACTTCCTTTTCATGTTTTTTCCCTCAGCATGTTGCGAATTGATTTGCCACTCGACCAAGAGAGAACAAGCCAACAGTAGAAGAAGAAACAGCCGCTCGGAGTACTCGTCTTGGGCAAATCGAGGCAGTGGATACTGCTATTGGCTTGAAATGCTCTTTGAATCTTTTTTTTTTTTTAAAAAAAAAGCCGCCAAGCAGAGTGGACTTAGTACTTTGCGGCAAGTCAGTCGCTTGGACCCCAGCAGCCTGACCAATAAGACTGATGAAAACACTGTCGACAGGGGAATATGGGTGTATTGTAGGCTCCAGGAGATCTGCAGGTTATGGCGTAGATCATGCGGAAGGCGTATTAAATGTGGTCTGTGAGGCCGCTCGAGTGGTGAGCTTGGAAATATGGATAGTTTCGCTCTTGCCTGTGTCTCTCTACGCTCAGCATGATATCGCTGCTCTAGTCGACTTGACTGGCAAATTTTCCCAATGGCGAGCACTCTTGCATCATGACTAACAGTTTACTTGTCTGTTGGGTTCACGATGGCCACTCTAGCCATCACTGACTGCACTAACAAGCAGCATCACTCAGCAACGCCATGCAAGAAAGAGATGGTAATGGGGAGAGATAGGGAAATACTGACGTTTACCTTCATCGGTTGACTCAGTTAAAAGGACGGAAAAGACAGACAGACGATATCGCTGACTGCCACCGCCGCCACTATAACCATTCCAATCACCACCGTCAGCGAAAAGCTCTGGCTGAAGGACGGACCAAAAAAGGAAGGATAAAAGAGTTCAGGGGCGGGTGCCGTAGCCCCATACCCCCTAATCTCTGCCTACTAAATCCGACTCCCCCGTGGGGGAATCGAACTTGCAACCCCCCGGGATGTCAGGCCGCATGTTTACGCAACACTAATAATACAACTAAGCCATGCGGTCCGGTCCCGGGGGTATTGATAGGAGGGTGGCGTTTGCAAATTATAAAGTAGCAAACTGGGCGGTGGTTGGCATAATCGAATGGTGGTGGTGACTGGCTGGATGAGCGCGCCGCTTTCGCCTCACCTTGGTGCTGTTGAGCTTCTTCGTAATTTCCTGCGGACCTGGTGTTGCTTGCGCGCGTGAATCTGTGGTTGGTGAGCTCGGGCCAAAAGTTTTACCTCTTTAACTAGGAAGCCACGCACATAGGCGAAAAGTAAAAAATACCAGTGTCACATCTGTCTCAATCGCCTTTGCTTGTTTCGCGATCTGTAGCCTGGTTGATGTGGTTATAGTGCCGCCAGGACAATGCTTTTATACCCATAAAGGAATGCAGGACTGGTTGGATGGCGGCACATGGCTCACTTGCGGTTGACCGAGTAGTGCGACCAAGTATCAGCTATTGCAAGTCACCTGCCTGCAACTCATGTCGTCTTTGCGGGATTTTGTGTCTACAAAGGCTAAGCGCTCACTTGACTCTGTATTTTCTCACTCTTAGGGCCATTGATGTACACCTGGTCGGTGCGATCGAGAGTTGGGTAAATGATTCTGTTCTGCTGATGAAAAGTGACACGTTTATACTGTTTTTTCTTGCTTCTCATCCTTTTTTATGAAGTCTTTCAATTCGGCCGTCTGTAAAGGTTGCTGCCTGGAAGTAGGGTCAGGAGAGCTCTGTAGATCTGTACACAACGCAGCTATAATAAACACACGCTACGACCGTCATAAATCGCCTCTAAGACTTCTTACCAGTCGAGAGGTATGATTGACGCCTGAAGATCGCGGTCACGGCAATACCCGCAAACTAATGGCAGGTGTTTGACGATCCCGATACTTCACGGCGCGACAGCAAGACATAGAGGCAGCCTCTGCGACAGACACCAGGCAGAGACCAGGCGAGACACGTCACCCACAGCAATACGCGACAATCAATCACTGCAGCATCATCGTAGCCATGAGCTCGCTTCAAAGGGTTTGAATACCATAGCCTAAAACCCACATCACACATGTCACATTACACGAACCAGCGAGGAAAACACGTCAAGGAGATAAAGAAAGGAACATTAAGGACCCAAAACACAAGCTGAATACCATACCAACGCCGCCCATCCCTTCACCCAAAGAAAACGGAAAAAAGGAAAAAGAAAAGAAAGAAAGAGAGGTCCAGACTCGCGGATTCATTGATTGGAGACATAAGGCATGATGCTGTCGAAGTTCCTCCTTAGTACTCGTTGGCTCGCTCGTTGTCATTGGTTCGTTGGTACGTGATTCGCATTGCGCTTGTCGTCTGTAACGTTCGTTGTCCGTTTTAATCCATCGTACGCATGCTCGTTCGCTCGCTCGGGTAGGGATAGCGAAGAGAGGGAAGCAATGAGAGAGAGAGCAAGGAAAGCAAAAGAAAAGGACAAAAAAAAAAAAAAAAGGAAGAGAAAAGCAGTCAAGAAGATATCAAAGTTCCGTGCCTCCACATGTACACAAATCAACACATTGTGCAGCACGCCAACAAGGCCGAGCGGACGACAAACGACTGCCATCCTCTCAATCGTGTCTTTGCCTGCTTTTGGACCGCCACCTTTCCACCAGATCGTATCGAATCGCCATTTTCTGGAGGGTTTGTACGTTGGAATTGATTGCTTCCATGGCGACCAACACGCTAATGCACCCCGTCCAAGAAGGAAAGGGCCGGAGACGAGGGCCAGGACAAAAGAGACTGACGGATGAAAACAACGGTTGGACCACAAGCCAACCGAATGCCTCAACCAAATGTTTGGACGAGGGGAAGTGCTGGGGCGACAGCCCGTGTTCATAGAAAACCGAAGTAGTGAGAATGTTGCATGGCGCCAGGCCCATGATGATGACTGGACAGGACAGACCTGGAAAGGGCGAAGAATGTGACCAAGGCCTCAGTGTTGCGGATAAGAGCAGCAGCAGCGACGGAGGCAGGAGGAGCAACACGCGCAAATACGCACCGATCCAAGAAAACATATGCAAGGCAAGGAAGGTGGGTATCTCTGCGTCTGATCCCCAAAGACCAAAAAGAGATGGTCTTAAGTTTTAGAAGATCATGCTCTTGATGTTTCCGCGACGACGCTCACCCATCTTGCCAAGGTACCTAGCAGCTGCACTACCGCCGCTACCTTTTTGAACAGCAGTAGTTGCCTGAGCAGGTCCGGGGTTGAGTTCGCTGATAGGCCTGCGCTTGTCTGGGCTAGTGCCCACGTTCGCAGTGCGGTTGTATGCAGAGGGCGGATGGCGGATGCCAGTCGGAGCTGGCTGCTGGCCAGGTTCATAAGTAGACTGAGGACGTGCGCGAGCCTGCTGCTGAATGATGTTGGGAGGATCCGGCTGGCCGTTGGCTTTGGCAGCCGTTGCAGCCTTGAAAGCTGCACGCTCAGCCTTTTCCTTTTGGAAAACGAGTTCTGCCCACGGTTTGCAAGACCTGGATGAGCCACCAACAGTATCTTCGAGCACCTTCATCCACCCCTCCTTGTCCTGGGCGTTATCGGCGTAAAAGTCGATAGTCTCGCCGTTGTGGAAGCGGATGCGGAAGCCCTCTTCCACGAAAGCATAGCCCTCGTCCTCCTCGGCGAACCCAGACTTGCGACGACCACCGGCCTCCTTTTGCCTGAGTGTAGTGTGGTCATCGATCAGCTTAGCTGCCTTGGCCAAGTTGATGGTGGCACGAGGTTGCCGAGTCGTCTCATGGAAGGCAGTTAGCTTGCTACCACTGAGACGGAAAAATCGACGACGCCAATACTACAGAAGTCGTTAGCTTTATCAATAGGTTTTTGACGCAATTGGTACTTACGGGGCAGTCGCCACCTTGCTGACTCAAGTGTCCTTCAAAGATGCGGCTCTTGAGCTCTTCAGCCTCTTTGAGCTCTCGAATGCACGCGTTCATGCTCTTGGGCATGTCTTCATCCTTTGCATTCTTGGGCTTGGGAACGTAGAGGAGCTGAAGCGTCAATTTGCCGACCTTGTAGGGTGGGCGACGGACGACACCACCCCGCTTGCTCTTGACGCTGCTCGCAATGCTCGGGTCTTCCTCAATGGCCCACTCATTGAAGCAGGGGACATCGACTTCGAATTGGCGGCCAAAGGACTGCCTTTCGTAGTTCTTGAGGCAGACGTAGGCCCGAGCAAAGGAGCCATCGGGACCAACCAAATCGTGCAACAAATCCCAAGCGGTGGGGTTACTGTTGACCCGACTTGCTGCTTCACGTGCTTCGCGCTCTTGCTGCGCCTTCAACGCGGCGGCACGATCAGCCTCCTCCTGCTGCTTGCGCTCGGCTTCCTTGCGCTTCTTAGGGGACTGGAGCAAGCGACCAAAGGCAGAATTGGTCTTCTTGTGGCCAGACGGCTTAGTAGCGGGAGCGACTGGTGAAGCGACCTTGGGCTTGGGTGGAGCCTGCAACTTGGTCTGGAGAGTGAGTTGAAACTCGAGGTCGTTCAAAACGACCAGCTCAAACTCCTGACCGATGGGAGCATCTCGAGAAAGCTCCAGCCAGGCCGTAGTCACGCAGTGGAGACCATTATCAAGAGTCAGCTGGAACCACGTCTTTTCATCTGCAGGGTCTGTTAATACAGCAGCATTAGTACGAGTCTCAAGAAACTTACTTTTAGGCAGAGCCATTTCTAGATCCTTGACTCCAACAACCTTGACAAAAAGTCTGCCCTTCTCCATGTTCTCCTCAGTCTCATCAATCATGGACATGTCACCAGAGGTAACAGCACTTTCTTGACCGGGCATGGGAGGCATGGGTCCCCCGGCGCTCTTTGGTCGACCTTCACCAATGGAGGCGGTGGAAGGGTTGCGGACGCTACGGCGTCTAGTCTTACCGACCCAGGGCTCAGTCGTCCATGTGTTGCTGCGTTCGCGTGTAGACTTGCGGGGAGTGCTGGCATTGGGCCTCGACCCGGGTGGCGGAAGGAGGCGCTCTGTGATAGGCATTGTGGTGGAAGAGTTAGCAGACGTGTCAGTGGGGACTTCGTCGCTAAACTTCCGACTGCTGGCGTAGACGATTTTCGTGTTTTGGCGCATGAGGTATCCCTTCTGTTTGCAGTCAGGCTTGTCAGCAATCTCTTCTTGAATTTGGCGCAGTGGCGGAGCCTCGCCTGCGCTGAACTCTGATGAAACCAAAGCTTGGAAATGGTGTACCTTTTGAGATTCAACGACACGGTCAAACTCGCGGTCCAAGTCGAAGCTCAAGTCCTCGCCAATGTCTCCCATGGGCAAATCCAAGTTCATCTTGAACGACTGGCGGCGCTTGGGCTCTCCACCCTCACTCTTCGTCTCCCAGTCCGCTTCTCCGCGAGACCCTTCTGAGGAACTCATCTCAGAGGAACGCTCCTCAGAGACGTGCGACAACTGGGATAGCTCTTCAATTTCTGCTGTCATGGAAAGACGTCCAGTGTGCTTCTCCGGGATTGGTGGCGGTCGTTCGCCACTAACCTGACGGCGAGTTGCAGCCATTGTGGAAAAGTCACTTGGTGTTGAAGAGACACGGGTCTTCAAAGCGCCACCAGGGGCCTTGATGGTAGCCACGGGTTCATCAACCTCGGAGTCATAACGTTCGTCGGGTTGAATCGGGTGTCTGATGACAGAATCGGGGGTTCCAGGCTCATCATCCTCGGCAGAAGTCATTGTGTTGTCGTCGGTTTGTTCTGGCGGAGTGACGGGACGCTGAAGAAAGTCCTCATCGGGCTCAAGTTTGGGAGCCGCGTCCATAGCAACTTCAGCGGGTGGGGGGCTGTTGCACTTGCCAAGATAAGATTGCAGCTGAAAGTGAAAGTCGTCGATGTTCTCGAATGAACCAAAGTCCGGCAAGCCGTCAATTTTGCTTGATGTTCTCTCTGACACCAACTCGCCCCCTTGGGCAGCAGCAAAATCATCTACCTTTGGAGTCCGAGGGCCATCATCTTCGTCAGTGCTGTTCTGCTGACCGGGTTTCTCTTCGCCCTCATCCGTAGAATAGTGGCTGTCATCGTCGGAATCGGCATCGTTTCCGCCCATGTCGTAATGAATGACGGATCCCTCGCGCTCCTCGCTTTCACGGCCTGGAGAGCCTACGGGAGTGTGGAACTCTGGGATCGAGTTGAGATCAAAGCCACTCTCTCCGTCTTCGAGCTTGACAGCAGTGACTGGTATATCAGGGACGTCCACGTCGAAATTGGAGGAAACCTCGCGGGACTGAAGCGGGACATCCGGGTCTAATTCGAAGTTGCGCTCCGACAATATGGATGGCTGCTCTTCATAGTCATAGTCGTCGTAGTCGCCGCTCTTGACCCTTTCCATGATTGCTTCTCGGGAGATGGGACGGACGTTAAAGTCGGAACCTTCTGGCTGCTTTTCTTTGTCCAGGTCAGTTGCCGCTTCTAAAGCTTTGGTTGGAGTCCCTTCTCGCAAGTCCTTGATGCCCATGAGGTCAAGGCGGTCCTCCAAAGTCATCGAAGCTCTGCCAATGCTGAGGATGTCCGCCTTGGAAAAATTAGCGGCAACGCAGGGAGGAGAGGGAAGGGTCCGATGAGCGTTACTCACGCGCTCAGCAGCGGCTGCAATGCCATCGTTCGACTCTCTTCTGCCACGGGGAGTGTCAGGAGGTGAGCTTTGGAACTGCGGTAGCGGTGGCAAAGGCCGCTGCTCTCCGTCAGAGCTGTGAGAACGCTCGCGAGCAGACTGGAGCTGCTCGTCCTTGGTGTGGTGAATGACAGAGTCGGTGGTCGTGAATGGATCCTCGAAGGTGTCAGCGAGCTCGCTGTTGGCGGCTTCGGGACTCATATGGCGCCAGTCCTCGGGCAAGACCACTGGTGTCTTATCAGTGTCCTCCAGAGAAGCATCAAAGCTATCGTCTCGGTCCATGGAGTCTCCTTCAAACTCGTAATCCTCTTCGTCATCTTCTTCCCCAGACTCGTAGCTGCCATCGCGCGAGGCCAAAGATGGCTCGGGAGTAACCATTTCGTATTCATTAATCACTGGTGGCTTGGCCTCAAAGGTGACGCTTTTTGCGTGTCGGCGCAAGGGTCGTGCGGGTCCGTCGCCGACGTACTCATCGTCCGATGAGACAACGCTCGAGTCATTCTCGGGCCCCTGGCTGAATCGACCGTTGCGCGACAGAGATGATCGTAAAGGCGACGTGGTGTGCTTTGGTGGTGAGTTGGTGATATATCCTCCACTGATTTTAGGCATCGATACCTTGGGCTCACTTTCGTCGCCATGATGCATCTTGAGGTTTTCACGGTTGCGAAGCGGATCGAAGCCGCGGGGGACGTAGCCCTGAGCACTGAGCGGCCGGCCTCCTGCCAGCGGACGTTCGACAAGAGGAAGCTTGGTGGGGTCGTAGTGGTCCTTTTGCTCGCGCGCAAACATAGTGCTGTTCTTGACGCGTGAGGCCTTCATCAGGTTCTCGATGGAATTGCGCTTGGGCGACAAAGTCTGTTGACCCTCAAACGAGTTTTCGGAGTCTTGCAGGCTGGGGGAATTGGGGTCGCGAGACTGCCAAAACCGATGTTTGGAGGTGCTAAAAGGCGAAGTGTCGAGCGGGGACGTGTCCCGGCCGCCGACAGGCTTCTGGGCAAATGTCAGTCGCACAAGCAGCAGAGGAATGCAGCGAAACGGACCTTGGTCAGTTGATTGTAGCTGGGCGAGTTTCTGCGACGCTCCATGGGGCTGAGCTCGCACAATGGGCCTGGACTGTTCGACATGGTCTTGATCGGCGACGCGGTAGGTGTGTTTTTGCTAGGACGTAGAGGCTCAACCTGAAGCGCAGCGTCGTGGTGAGTATGATGCGTGATGACGAGAGAGTGCAAGGCTAGGCGAGGACAACATACTGCCTCAGTGGGCATCTTTGCCAGTTGGAAAGTGTTGCGTGAACTCGATGACGCTCAATTGGCCGAGGGGGTGTGGAATGCGACCAGTAACGAGGAATGCAGCGCAGCGGCCGAGGTAGATGGGAGGGAGGCGCCGACGGAAAGAGAGAACAAATGCACGCTGGGCGACGAGAAAAAGAGACGGGCTGGCACAGAGGTAAAAGTGAGGAGAAGAAAAGGTCGGAGGCTTGGGTATGAGGGACGGGAAGGGTGGTGGTTAGGTGGTAGTTGTGATGGTCAAACCGCCTTGGGCTAGCGCCGTCTGTTGTGTTTTCCCAGCGCCTATCACCCGGGGAACCACGGACCCCTTGTCGCCGCCTGTCGGGGGCACGGGGGGCACCGTGTGGCGGGGTGAGCTGCGGGTGGTCTTGCACTGTGGCGGGCACCAGGCAACCAGCCACACTAGGGCTTCTCACCGCCCGAGCCACCGCCTACTCCCACGGCACGAAATCTTTTACACCAGCTAGAGCCTCTGTATTTTGACTCCTTTCAACCCCAATCCCTCGCCCACGCCATATTTTGGCTGGTGAATGCCAATCAAGCTCCAGCCAGCATGCTCCGTGTCTCTGCCGCCTCCATCTGTCCGAGGTGCGAAGTTCGCAGCCTCTTTTCCGCCACACAACCCCTCACCAATCCCGCCTTGTGGCAGCAATCGAGATTTGCGTCCAAGTTCTCCAAGCGTCCTTCGCGCATGATCCTGTCGAAAAAGGTCGGACAATCAGACTCGAAATCCCAAAGTACCCCCACACGAAGATCATGGGACGCGGCGCCAGTAGCAGCCAGGGGCAGACGGTCCTCTGCCGAAGACGATCCCTTTGGGCAATTTTCACGCTCACCACGTCAAGATAGCGCTGACAAGAAGCCTTTTGGACGAGACAAATCCACATTCTCTCGGGGACCGCGAAAGGATGAAGCTTCTTTCAGCAGGGGAGCACGCGCCGA
>JAIFKG010001320.1:0-37797 GCA_020351975.1 Phyllosticta ampelicida | reverse complement strand
TCTGGGCTTTTGTCCTGGACATCGGACGCCAGTCTCTCATCCTTGGAAGACAGTTTTTTGAGAAATTCGACATGCTACCCGACTGCAGGAAGCGAAAGCCCATCTGGTTGGATGACTCCATTCAACCTTCTTTTGTAAAATATCTTCTTTTCCCTAGATCTTCTGCATGACCGCGCCCAATAAAACGAAAACCCAAGGAAGATGCAGATAGACGCAACAGGTTGATAGAGCTCTCGGATCACAACTTCGCGAACGTCAACGTCCATGCGAATCCCCTTGTGGATGCGGATGGCGACTTCTTCATTGCTGGGATAGACCTTGACCTCTGTGGCATATCTTGTCATTTAGTGAGTGAAGGCGGCCTTCACGCTTGCGAGAGCCGCTTGCCCTTCGCGTCGTACACCTCTGCGGTCTGGTCAGAGGGGAGGCGACCCCTGGCCAGAGAAGGCGAGCGGCACAATCTGTAGACAAGCATTGCCGCAGTGAACACCCGCCGTGCAGATGAAGAACGATTTTATCGTTCGACGGTTTCCGTCACCAGCAACTTAAGCTTGTATAAAGCAAATGACAAGCCACCTGCCGTGGCAACCGAGCCTCCCCATTGGACAGCGTCTCCTATCTGCACAAAGTCAAATGCTGACGGTTGTTCCTCGTAATCACCAGTCCCCAATCTCAGCGACTCGGGAGCGATCGGGAGCGATGGGAATGTGTCATGTCGAAAAGTCGCGCTCATTGGTTAGGTTAGACCTCAGCAGGACCAATATTGCACAAATACCCAAGGCAGGGGCCACAAGCTAGGAGAAATGGCAACCTTACGCCATATGAAGCAATGGACCAATTACGCTGCATTTGAGTTTGTCGCAGAGTGAGAATTTCAAAAGCAGTGTACCGCAAATATAATGAAAGACTAAATGGCTTGTCTCACAGTGTCAAGATCAACGTCTAGAGAGGGAAGCGTTCCTCTGGGAAAGGGTGCTGCGGTGCCGTTCACCAATAGCTACACTTGATCATGCGTGCCACAGCTCGTTTTGATTCCCACCTGCGCAATAACTTCACTGTTTGGTAAGATCTTCATCTAGCTTTAGCTCATTTCCATTCAAAGATCCACTTCTTGGGGAAGTGTTGACGATGCTGGCAATCGGGTGGGCCGCGCTGGCGCGGGGAGCGAGCCAAGCGGGCTGAGAAGCGTCGAGACGGCCTTGGAAGTAAAAACTGCAGCGTAGACTTCCCTCAGCTTTTCCAGCATGCCCGCAATCATGTTGGAAGAGAACCCAAGCATGAAATCAGATCGAAACCCCTACCTCTTTCCTTACCTAGAGATAATCTGTGACGCCCTTGGAGGTTAGGGTTTGATGAGCTGTAGGCTAAAAAGTCTCGCTCAAATGTCTTCGAATCAACAACGTCTAACGGCAAAGTTTTGACTTCTCCCGCCAGGTGCCACATGCGAAGTCGAGAAGCTCGACCAATTTTGTAAAAACGACCGGGCATTTCAGAAACATAAAACAGCTTCGGAATATATCGTCTGGGTGACGATACATTGTTCTGCTGGAAAGTCGAAGGTTCTCGCGGTCGGTGAAGCCGAGCTGCTTAGCAGTGGCCGTGACGAATCCCCTTGACAACTTTTCGAAAGGCGGAAAGAGGCACAAACCAGACATTGAAGCTCCAGCATGAGCAGAAAATTGAGAAGCTAACTCTTCATCGAACAACCCGCTGCAAGCAGTTGCTTAGATTCGCTGCGTTAGTATTTGTAGATATCACTTGGCCTTTAGATTTCTGACCATCGGCTATGAGCCATGACAATCGAGACAAGACACCTCGCGAAGCTGCAATGATAGACGGCTTTCTGCAGGATCGGAAGGGTCATCATAATCCGCCGGCCGCGATATCGTCGGAGGAATTCTTCATTTCGACCCGAATAATGCCAATTGCGAAGCAATAATTGCTGAGTTGTAATCTGTGGACTCATATCCATCATTTGCGGTCTTGACCGTCGTGGAGAATGTTTTCAGCTGCTCAACGGGAATCTCGGAACCAAAGACGCTCCAGGTCTAGCGTTCACTCCTGGGGCGAAAGGGCCTCTTTTGTACCACCTAGTAGTAGTCCCTTTCGCAGGGAGAAGCGGGCATATGATGTATTTGAAGCTCTCGCTAGAGATTCAGTCTTAGAGGTGTCCCATTTCTTTGTCGATGGCACAAGCTTAGTGCAGTCGAGAAGGTCAAGATGATTGCAGCCGAGGGGCCACAAGCTCCGTCGGCGGATTCTCGAGAAGAGACGAAGCGATGGCCGAATGGTAGCTGGAGTGATCGGTCCACTTCGGGCTGGCCGCCATTGTACGGAGAGGATTAAACCGAGTTAGGCCACAACATCGGTAACCCAGAGCAAGGCCCCGAATTTATCAGCGAATTTGTGGTGGTCAAGATCCGGGACCCGAAATTCCAGGAAAGCGGTTCGGTAGCATCTCAGGTCGAAGCTCACTGTGGATTTGACTATTCAATTCCGAAAACTGGGTTTGAAGGCGCGCTCACCGGCAACCTCCCCCTCGCCTCACAAACACCAAATAAGACATCAGCCGCACCTCTAAACGCAGCAGCAGTCGGCTCATAGATGGCGACGTAACTCTCAACAAACTCGCTATCTGCGCCAAGAAAGTCGTACGGATCGCAAGTTGCAATGACAACGAGAGAAGGCGCAGAGGATTGCAGCTGCTTAGCCATCTTGCGCTGATTAGGAGAGAATCGGGCATTTCTGGTGGCGAGAATGACGGCGTCGGCTGCGGCGGCGGCGTCGAGAATACTGTGGAGAGGTTAGTGATGGAGGAAGGGATCGTAAAAGGGAGGACTTGGAGGATGCACTCTTTGTCGTTGCTGCCGCTTTTGAAGAATTTCATGGTCTTGACGTGTGGGTTGAACAATTTCAAGATTTCTAAGTAAGCGGATGGCGTTTCGGGTAACTGAAATTGGAGGTCCCCATACTCCACTACACCACTTGGGATTGACATTTCTGCGGGGAGGACAAACAAGATGTTGTCGTCCCTCTTAAGTGGAAGAGCTTTGGATCTGCGAACAAGAGTGGCGCTGTGTTTGTAAACATCGAGGGCGAGCTTTGCATTCTCGGCGCTAATGTGGTAGAAGCTCTGGAGGTCAGGCGGGCTGCACGCAACCTCGAGGGAAAGGGGTTGCCGAGTTAAATTTATGCGGCGATGGGAAGCACTCAATTGTTCGGCAAAGTCACTGCTATTTTTTGCGCCCGCAAAAACGGCGTCAAGCGCACCCAACTGCAAAGCGATGGTGTGACATATCATGACGCAGTCGCAGCCTGCTTTCAATGCCGTGACGGCTCCTTGAACGGTTCCACCGCATTCGGTGCGAATCGCGTTCATTTCGAGACAATCAGAGATGATGACACCTTGGTAGTTGAGATGATTCCTTAATTTCGAGAGCACCTTCGGATCCAACGTGGCAGGCAAAGCCGAGTCGCCAAAGATAATATGTGCGGTCATGACTGATTCGACCTTGTTCTCGACAACCCTTTTAAACGGAATCACCTCACACTGCTCGAGCTGCTCCCATATCTTTTTGATCTTCGGAAGGCCGTAGTGTGAATCGACGGCCGTATCGCCGTGGCCAGGAAAGTGCTTGGCGCAGGAGATGACGCCGCCATCGCGAAGACCCCTGAGACTGGCAGCAGCCAAGTCAGCGACCTTTGCGGGATCATCGCCAAACGATCGGACGCCGATGACTGGATTGGAAGGGTTATTGTTGACGTCGCAAACTGGGCCATAATTCATGTTAATTCCCAGAGAGCGCAGGACGCGGCCGGTAGCTTTGCCGACGTTGTACGCATCCTCGGAGGCTCCCGTCGCGCCAAGGGTCATAGATCCTGGGAGCTGGGGAGTGATTGGCGGCGCGATGCGGGTGACGAGACCATTTTCTTGGTCGATGCCGATGATGAGAGGATGCTCGTGTCCAGCTTCTTTGGCTACCTCCTGGAGGTCGTGGGTGAGCTGGGCCAGCTGAGTGGCGTTGGCAACGTTGCGTTGGAACAAGACGATTTGGCCAACGTAGTAGGGAGCGCGAATCAGCCTCTTGATGTCTTCGTCAACGGTCTGGCCGTGGAACCCGACGATGAAGAGCGAGCCAACCTGGCGGCGAAGCTTGTCTTCGATCTGGGAGAGGGTTGCCATTGTGAAGAGTAATGACGAGATCCTGCTTCGGTGGTATACCAGCCAAGTTTGCTAGAGACGGCCGGAAAGTGTGCAGCGGAAGTGGCTGAAGGAGGTCTGAGGGTCGTGTGGATAACAACGGACTCCGCAAACTGCTGTTTGTGGTAAGCAAGACCGTGTTTGGGCAACAGAGAGGGCCAATGGGAGATGGCGTTGTCTCACCGTCGGAGAGAGATTTGGGCTACTGGAGAGAACAGGGTATCGCAGTTCAAGCCGAAGGTCAGTCGATGCAGACTTGATAGCGAGGTGACAACGATAGGGTGAGATGGTGTCGGAGTCAGCGGCGGATGCAACGCTGAAGGTTGAAGTCCAACTTTGCTTGTGGTCCTTGGGCGGTTGGGCAAGGTTTGTGGTGGAGGAGGGGGGGAAGTGGGGCAAAAGTCACTGCCGCTGTCAACGCAAATTTGTGGCTTACTGCTGGTCACTACTTTTACTATCTCGCTGCAACCCTGCGTCGCTCTCATCCACACTGCGCGCGGACAGCCTTACTCCCCCCACTGCAGCCTTTCCTTGATGGTCATATCATGACAAGTAGCCGCCGTCCTCACTTTGAATGCCTCACCATGCAGAGCCTTCGTCTAGCGCTAACCGCCCTTCTCTCGAGCCTCTTCTCGACCCTGCATGCCCAATGACGCCTAAATCCGACGTTCATGTTCGTGACGCCGTCGAGGTCGCAGCCGATCCAACAAACGACCGCGCCGCCAAAATCCGGGAAAACATTTCCCAATTTGACGCCCTTTTCGGTACTGACGAAGACGCCTTCGACCAGCCGACGACGACCCGAAAGGAGCTATGGAGCTACTACCTATACTACAACGGAGACAATGGCGTGGGTCCATTGAGCTACAGTCAAGCGCTGTATGGTTTTCCTCCGTTGCTTATGTCCTACACAACGACTTGCTGACCCTGATAGCTTCCAATCAGCTCTGACGGCTGCCGGTCACGACCCCACCAAATCGCCCGTGGTCCCTGGCAACTGTGAAGATGGACCCTGCGTCGTACCCTTTGGATCCGGGACAAAGACGGTCGCATCGACAGTGCTGCTGGCGAATGGACTCGCATTTACCGTCATGACCCTTCTCTTTGTCTGGCTAGGCAGTGCGGCGGACTACGGGTCGTTTGGCCGGTGGCTGTTGCTGGTACTCACCGTGGTCTGTTGGATTTTCCAGTACAGCATGATGTCAGTCAAGGGCGCCGCCCAGTGGCATTCGGCCATGGGTTTGTACATTGTGAGCTACATCGCTTACGGTGCGACGCTTGTGTTCTACGCTGCCGTGTTCCCACGTCTCGCGAGGTACATGCCACACGTCCGAAAGGCTCGGGAAGAGGATCTGAAGGAGGGCAAGATCAGCCAAGAGGAATACGACCAAATCGAAAGCCTGGAGCGGAATCATATCTCAAACATCTCGACAGCCCATTCAAACATCGGGTACCTATTTACTTTGGCCATCAATCTGAGTGTGCTACTGCCGATGCAAGGAAACGATTATGCAAACAACTGGGCCCTGTTCCTAACCAACACTTATTGGATTGTTCTGGGCATCTGGTGGTTTGTGTTCCAACAGCGCCGCCCAGGTCCCAAGCTGCCGGCAGGCTCAAGCTATGCCACCATTGGCTGGAAGCAAGTTTGGCTGGCGATTCGTGAGGTCCAGCACCTTCCACAAACCTTCATATACCTTGTAGCCTTTTTCCTCCTGGCCGATGGCTTGAATACGACGAGTACCTTGGTGTCAATCATCCAAGCCGACCAAGTGTCATTTTCCTTTTTGCAGATAACCTATCTCGGCATTGCGCAGGCCTCGTGCAGCACCTTTTCCACCTTCGGATTTTGGTATATCCAGCAATACTTCAAAATCACCACCAAGCGCATGTTCATGGTAACCAATTTCTTCTCCGTGTTCATTGCCTTTTACGGGATGTTGGGCCTGTGGTCGACGCGCGTGGGCTACCACCACAGGTACGATTTTTGGCTCTACAACGTTCTTTTTGGGCTCTTCCAGGCACCCTATTACGCCTACTCTCAAACCATGATGTCTGAAGTGACGCCTCGAGGATATGAGAACATGTTTTTCGGCCTGTTCGGAATCACGAATCGCGCGTCGTCCATCATCGGGCCCAACGTGGTGCAGGCCATCATCAACAAGTCAAACAACAACTGGACGGGATTCCCGTTCCTCTTTGGTCTGTGCACTGCGGCCAGCCTTGTCATTTGGTTGGTAGATGTGGCCAAAGGTCGCGAGAATTGCCGCAAATTCGTGGACGAGAGGAAGCTGGCTCGTGCAGCCAGAGAGAGCGGAAGGGCCGTCGAAGAGATTGTTGAGGGGGTTGAGATACCTAAGCAGAGCGTTAATACCACTGCAGATACAGTATTCAAGAAGTAGATAGGTGCATGTAGGAATAATCATCATGTAGAGTTGCAATGCGACAGCTATTATGTCCGATGGTCCTTAGACTGCCCGATTGGGAGAGCTTGAGCACGGGCCAGAGATTGCATCACGTCACCGACTGCGTGCGTGTTTAGCCGCGTCTTTCTCTGACTTTTGCAACCCAACCACCGCTCGTAACCTTGCTGCCGTCGCACTTCTCCACGTCGCCTAGTCACTCACATCACTTCATTGCCTTGCAAGATCTCACTCTTGATCGTGCCTCTCCACCGCTCGAATATCCTTATCTTCACTAGTCATGTCTTCGAAGCGCGGCTTCGCAAAAGGCCGCAAGCGCGCAACAGACGATTACGAGGAGGACGGTTTTGTTGTCGACGACGACAACGACGCGCCCAAGAGCAAGAAGATGAAGGCTGTTAGAAAATCAAAGAAGACCGGAGGTATCGCCAATGGCATGCTCACCGATGACAATGGCGACCCGTACTGGGAGGTTTGTATTGCACGATTGCGGGGCGCGTTTAACCTAAGGGTCACAGCTGATCCGCATACAGCTCTCCACCCTACGCCGTGTGACCGTCTCCGAGTTCAAGGGCAAGTCGATGGTCAACATTCGCGAGTACTACGAGAAGGAAGGCAAGACGCTGCCGGGCAAAAAGGTACGCGACGAACCGCCCACGACACGGGTGGCCTAGTAAAGTCTGATGGACGAATGCAGGGCATCTCGCTCACGGTCGAGCAATATACGGAGCTACTCAAAGCGGTTCCTGCTGTTGAATCGGTGCTCGCCAGCAAGGGCCAGAATATTCCCCGACCCAATTATGACGGTGACGGCGTCGCTGCCCCTGCCGAGCAAGACGACGGTGAAGACGAAGACGATGGAATCGAAAAGAAGAACTTTGAGGCAACGAGTGATGAGGAATCTGCTTGAAGAATCAGGGCCACACGACACGCTTTTGCCATTGCGATTGCTCGGGAGTATCAAGGTATGCACGAATTCGACACGGATGAAATGGCTTGGAGTTTGTGATGGAATTGCGGACCTTCTGGGTTTAAGGCTTCAGGAGCTGGCTCCACCGCGAATTGCTGCGCTACTTGCTCTACCACAAGCTGGCCTTGGCTTGGGCAAGACATCCCGTAATCTGAATGGATAGGTCAACTCTTAATCCTATCTACTTTTCAACGGCGTCATTCGTGTTATTGACGTCTCTCGCATCTTGGATGGCGAAACGGTTGCTGATTCGTAGCACTACCAAATCCACAGCGCTGGTCGTGGCGACCAGCCTGGGATCACGTCAAGCCTCACGTGCCCACGCCAAGGGCCGATGCTGACCTGTCGCAGTTACAGCAACCGAACTACTGCTAACACAGTTGACTGCCCTGGGTGGCTACGGTGTGGACTTTTGCAACCTTTGATCTATGCCATTACAACGACTCTACCCCCAGGCTCACTCGTCACTCTCTCATTCAAGGCGACAAGGACGGCAAGCAAAAACTTACCCCTCGCGATGCTCCCACGCTTAAATAGCCACTGCTACTGACTAGCCGCATCTTTAGTACGACTGGGAAGAAACAGTGGGAACTCTTCGGAGCTGGCGAATCCGCAATCAGAGGGGCCATAGAAAGCCATGGTGTCAAAATCCCACGCGTGAGTGACTTTCCCACCGGTTCACCCAATGGACAACCAGGACTGTCGTTGTGTGGCAATTTTGGCGGCAGCCGTTAGCGGCAGTAGACTGTGGGCGTTGGTGTTGTATGCCTCCGCTTCCCTCCCCCCACCAGACTAGTCGTTGCAGGGAAGGTCCGCCTGCGACTGCTCCCTTCACTTTCACCACTCCCCACGATGGCTCGAGATATAAGTCTGACGCTGGCAGTGATGGCTTTGACAACTTCATGTCCTCGTGTCTACGAGTTTTTTGTCTTGAGAAAACAGACAAAAGATAGAAACACCCAACTGCGGACCACGCCACCGCGATCAGGAGGCTGCACCATCATAGGACGAAAGATTCATAAATGACAGCAAAGGCGGCTTTTTTGGACGCCTTGCCTTCGGAACGCGCAGTACTCCGTCTTAGAGCTGACCCACGCATCGCTGCGTCGTCTCGCCGTGGTAGACAGCGACGGACATCTCAGACATGATACGACAAGATCCTGCGCAGATATCCACCATGTGCAGGTGGACGTGGGGGGTCACAGGGAAGCCCGAAATGCACACTAGTCGGTGGCTATCATGTGGAGAGATAATGTGTGGAGGGATAGAGGAAGAACAAAACCCTATATTGCTCCTGCGTGGGATATGGCTCGATTTGAACCAGTTTTAGAGCCGGCCTAGCACGCTTCGCATCGGCAGATATGCCAGACTATCGCCATCCCGCAGGCCCCCTTGGACCTACAGACCTACATAATGGATGGATTGCCGTGGCTGCACGCACGCACGTCGACCTACTACGCTGGCCTCTGGATCTGCAGTTCTCGTCGTCCGTCCATCGGTCAGTCCGCTTCCAAACCACTCCCCTTTTCCTCCCTTCCTCCCTCTCTCTCTCTCTCTCTCTCCTCTTCTCTCTTCTACTCCCACCCCCAATCTTTGGAGAGAGCGCGACATGAGTAGAGAGTCGTTCTCTATCCGCGAGAGTCCAAGGAATTCGACTTTTTTCGAGCAACGGCACCACCACGACGCCAACACGATGGGCAGCGATCGAACAACAATTAGCCACGCGTCGCCTTCCGCTTCCGCCTCGTCGCAGCAGTCCCAAGACCCCGAGCGCGCCGTCACCAGCACGTTGCGGTTAGAAGAGAGCCCTCCTGATGGGGGCTACGGCTGGGTTTGTACGGCATGCGCCTTTCTCATCAACGCCCACACGGCCGGAATCAACAGCGTGAGTTACAACTCCTGCTGGCATCTCACGCAAAGCAAAACGTAGCTAACGCAACCGTACTTTTCTTGCTTCAGTCTTGGGCCATATTCCTCGACTACTTTGTGTCACACCACTCGTATCCAGACGCGACACGATGGCAGTACGCGCTGATAGGCGGCCTGTCCATCTCGCAGTCACTCATCGTGTCGCCCGTCATTTCCGTCTCGAACCACTTCCTCGGCGTGCGCTTCACCATGGTGTTTGGGGCCATCGTCGTCTTCTTGTCCATGCTCGCCGCGTCCTACGCCACCGAGGTGTGGCACCTCTTCCTCACGCAAGGGTTCCTGTTTGGCTGGGGCACGGGATTCCTCTACATCACGGGCACGTCGATGCTGCCGCCGTGGTTCTCATCGCGGCAGAGCCTGGCCATTGGCTTCGCGGCCAGCGGCGCCGGCATAGGAGGCGTGGGCTACACGCTCGCGGCGGGGTACTTGGTCAACGAGTTTGGCGTCCCCTGGACCTACCGCTTCCTGGCGTACTGCAGCCTCGTCTTCAACCTCATCTCGGCCGTGCTGCTCAAGGAGCGCGGCAAGGGGCTGGCGACCGAATGCCGCGTCTTCGTGCTCGGCCAGTTCCGCCGCGTCGAGGTGCTCCTCATCTTCACGTGGGGCTTCCTGACGCAGCTGGGCTACATCTCGCTGCTGTACGCGCTGCCCAGCTTCGCCACGTCCATAGGCCTCTCGAGCGAACAGGGCAGCTTGCTCGGCGCGCTGCTCAACCTGGGCCTCGGCGTCGGCCGCCCCATCATCGGCTACTACAGCGACGCCTATGGCCGCATCAACATGGCGCTCTGCATGACGGTGCTCTGCGGGCTGCTGTGCCTCATACTCTGGACCCTCGCCAACAGCTACGGCGCCCTCGTCGTCTTCGCCATCGCCTCGGGCGCCGTCTGCGGCACCTTCTGGAGCGCCGTGCCGCCCATCCTGGCCGACGTGGTCGGCATCCAAAACTTTGCCAGCAGCTTCGGCATGCTGTGCTTCAGCCTGGTGCTGCCGACGACGTTTGCCGACTCGATCGCCATGGAGCTGATCCGCGGCACCGGCGTGGCCAACTACGTCCCCAGCCAGATCTTCGTGGGGTCCATGTTCCTGCTGGGCGCCGTCTTTTTGGCCACCCTGCGCGCTTGGAAGGTTTGGCAGCTGGAGTTGCGCGGCCTGCCGCCGTACGTCGACGACCAGACGAGCAGCTTGACGAGCTCGACCTCGCCCGTCCCGGCGGCTGCGCGCACCTCCTCCTCGTCGTCGTCGTTGTCGCAGAACCAGTCGCTGCCCCAGAGCAGCAGGAGCCCCGA
Organism: Phyllosticta ampelicida; assembly: GCA_020351975.1. NCBI lineage: Eukaryota > Fungi > Ascomycota > Dothideomycetes > Botryosphaeriales > Phyllostictaceae > Phyllosticta > Phyllosticta ampelicida. The sequence goes on along the minus strand of JAIFKG010001320.1, from coordinate 26,988 downwards.
GTCCGCCGTCCCCAGTCAGTGGTGGCTGACGCCGCGGCGCATATTTGCGCTCAAGAGGATATGACGGGACGGATTGATGCCGCAGCACGCGTCCCGTCTTGTTCTCTTCTCCCCACAATCCTTGCCCGCCGCCTGAAAGATTGCATCCGGAATCTCCCATCATCATCATCGTCCTCGTCCTCGTCCTCGTCCTCGTCCTCGTCTCCGCCCTCGAGTAGTCATTCAGTCATGAGATCGCACTCGTTTTTGAGTTGTCCTGGTTGCCCGTCGTCGTCATCGTCGCTGTCTGCAAAAGAAAAGAGAAATACCAGACCACTGCCTTTCACTCGCGTCTTGTCCTTTGTTTCAACCTTTCCGTGCCTATAGAGGAGGCTGTGGTGGTGGTTCACGCTCGTCGATTGCTTTTCCCCCTTGTCCGGAGCGAGTTGTGTCAGCGGCATTCGAGGAAGGGCGATCGCCGTCTCCTTTCCTTCTTTCCCTCTTTTGCTTTGCTTGTGCTGCCGTCCCTTTCGTCGTTATTCCTGTTGTTGTTGCTGTTGTTGTTGTTGTTGTTGTTGTTGTTGTTGTTGCTGTTGCTGTTGCTGTTGTTGTAATGGTCACATCAGTTGTCGATTGAAGCCAAGAAGAGATTTGAGTGGTGGGGGAAAAAGAAAAAACCCTCCCCCCAAGCATCCTCGCCTCCTGTTCTGGGGAATTCGGTTGCTGAATCTTGTTGCATGTACACTTTGCAATTTTGCATCAGCGCCAGATTGACGGTCGTCAACGTGTGCACGGGGCTTTTCGGTTGATAGGAGGGGTTAGGTAGTCGATGAGAGAGAGCCGAGGGCGAGATTGCTGCAGGGTTGCTGTAGTGGGTGCAAGGAATGGGAGCGTGGAGGCAGCAGATGGCGCGAGCGAGACGTTCTTCTTCTAGGGAGCATCGAGAAATGGATTGTTTTGTCCGCAACTACTCCGTGACATGCGAGATGTTGAAAGGAGTTTGTTGGTTCGAGTGCGGCAGACGAGTGTTTTGGCCCCAATGCGGGGGAGTGTTTGAAGTCGGCTCAAGGCTGTTCCAAACATTGCGTTTGACGGCTGCGTAGCCTTGCCACGCCTGCCACATGGCCTGAATCAGCGGGGACGTATGCAGTTTGGATGTCTCCGCAGCCGTTGTTTCTGGCGCCCGTTCTGTGTCCAAGCCAACGACAGCCGAAGCCTCCAGCCACCGTCCCACTTGGCGAGTAACCCCCGCCATCCATCGTCTCACCGGCCACGCGAGCACCTGCAATGCAAGTCAAGTCTACCTGCAGCGACCTACCTCATCTCGCTCGGCTAAGCTTTTAGACAGCGCTCGTACGTCAACCGGCAGCCTACCTATCGATTGAGCATCACCACGCGCCCGCGAGTATACTATAGCACCACACGGCAGGCAAGCGCATGTTCGCAACCAAGCGCCGAAAGCCCGACAACGACGTATGTAGGCAGCCCCACCAGGCTTGGTCGATCGTGTAGACAGCAGCTAGTTGCATGCCAAGGCGTACGTTGGGGCGAGCAGCGAGGCGACAGTAGCGAGGCTTGTACGGGCCAAGCGAGGTGAGAGATAAATTCGTTCTAAAGGGCTGCCGGCGGCCAAAAGTTCCCAAGCTAGGGTCCTTGACGATCGAGATGGCAATCAGAGACAGGAGAGGCCCCCCGCCCAAGGAAGTCGGACTATGTGACCACCCGGTGTGCGTCGAGATTCGTCACGGCAGCTCTTCCAAGACTCGCGGCGCTGCCCGCCCATCAGCTGTTCCAGCGACGGCGCGCGCGACGCGAGCGCGCCAGCGGTGGTGTGAGGCACTACCCGTGCGAGCAGGGGTTATCCGTGGGCAGCGTGGGAAGGAGGACGGGATGGGAGGTCTGCGATGGCGGGTGTGGCTGGCGCGGCTGATGAATGAATGGATAGATGAGTTACGGTTTCTCGTTGACGACGACGCAGCGAGGCGAGGCGAGGTGAGGCGGGGAGACTGGCATGGGGCATGAACATTGCGGCTGCAGACCTGGCGTCCGGGCAACAGGCTGTCCGTAGTGTCTTGTGAATTTGGCACGGCCGTCTGATGGACTTCTTCTGGCTTGCCATGGTTGAACGAGTGGGACTGGGCTTGGTTGCATGAGGTTGAAGACGGGGGACGTCCCTGACCTGCAACCCAGCCTATACATGTCCAGTGAGACTTCTACTGAGGGCTGAAAATACCATGGTTCACGAAGTCGGCGTGCGGAAAAAAAAAAAAAAAAAACGCTCGACACATAGATGGTGGACCGCTTTCACCCATCACGTTTGTAGAATACGGCTTCCCTTCTGCAAGCTCAAATGTCCAAATCTGTAATGACAGCTTGACCCCTCCCTTCTACACCAACGGTAGCTAAGAGCGCGTTCGATACTCACACTCGGCTCCTTCACAGCATGGCACTTACATCTTTCCATTCTCTCTTAAGCTGCTATATTATTCGAGGTTCACCATCCCAGCGCTCTGTTGCAGAGAGAGAGAGACACACACAGAGAGAGAGACAGAGAGAAGACATGAGGGGACGGGCGGCTACGACCTCCGCATATGATGGGTAGCGTGGCGAGCGTTCGTAGGCGAGATTCGAGCCCACCCAACGACGCAACCGAACAAGCGCATAAGTGGTGGTTGCCGAAAAGCACGGGGAAGTGAAGATAGAAGATGATAGATTGAGCGACGCTCAGACCGTGGCTGAGCTGAGTGACTTTGACTAGAGAAAGTAAAGTGCTGGTGTGGTGTGTGTGACGAGAAAGTGTTTTGTGTGGTTTGTGAGGGTTGATTTACTATACAAAAAATTTCCCCTTGCCTTCCCATCCTTCCGTTCCTTTCGTTCCTTTCGTTCCTTTCCTTCCTTTCCTTCTGTTCCTTTCCTTCCTTTCCTTCCTTTGCTTCCTCATGGAGGCGGACAAGGCGGGCAAGTTGGCGCCGACTAAGTGGGGGAAAAAGGCAGCAGTCAGCTCTCAGAGTGACGCGAACGTGCAGAAACACAAAGCGGAGTGAGTGAGTGACGAGAAAAGGAGAAGGAAAAAGGAGGGGGGAGAAAGCCGAAAATGGGAATCTTGAGAATTGAAGAGCGAGCGCACGGAAAAAGGAGGAGCAGAGGAGCCGTGAGAGGACAGCATCGCGCCACCACCTCGTCCAACCGTGTGCCGCGAAAACCACCTAGCACCAGTTCACCACCCATCAAAGCCATGAATCAGTTAAAAAGCCCCGTCCGCCCGTCGAGCCATGCAGGCATGCAGATGCAAAGTCAGTCGAGAAAGAAGAAACTGGAGAAAGCAAAGGGGGAAAAAGGCCGATTCTCAACTTTACAGGTTACAGGGAGACCTCGCGTTATTTCCACCGTCTGGGGCAGTCCGATTCCGACCGCATCGGCTGACTTTGGCCGAGCAGCGCCAGACTGAATGAAGGGAAGAGAGGACAAGATTATTGCGCAGCAGACGATGGTCGCTGCAGGTCGGAAAACGCGGAGAGCAGTGCAACAGTTGTCGAAGCAAATGTCGACGTGGAGCAGGGGGGTATCCGAATGGCCGACGAGGAAAAAAAAAAACTTCATGCAGCAGCCAACTTTCGCTGAAACGCTAAGCAGGCAAAGATTTAACCGGAAAACGTGCGCGCAACACGACAGTGCAGCAGCCTAAAAGGCCTGACCGTCGAGCGGACCCCGCATGTTGGAAGGAGCTTCGCGGACAACGGGGCCGACTTGGTCAGAGTTGGAGCGAGGACGCATGACGATGGGCGACATGGCAAGACCGGCGGCGGCGTAGGGGCCGTCGCCAGCACCGCCGCGGAGCTGGTCGGAGTAGGGGGCAGCACTGTTGGAGCGTCGACGGTTGGCGGCGGGGTTGAGGGGAGACATGGGACGGTTGGTAGAGGCGTTGCTAGGGCCACGAGGACGACCACGAGGAGAGTGGCGTCCGCCGTTGGGAGAGAAGCCGCGTGGACCGTTGCTAGGAGTGCGAGGACGGCCCATGGGACCAGGCGAGGCCCTGCCGCGCTGCTGAGTAGCGAGCGGGCCGGGCATAGGACCGTTGCTGGGAGTGCGAGGACGGCCCATTGGACCAGGCGAAGCCCTTCCGCGCTGAGCAATGAGCGGGCCTGGCATAGGGCCGTTGCTAGGAGTTCGAGGACGGCCCATTGGACCAGGCGAAGCCCTGCCGCGCTGAGCAACGAGCGGGCCTGGCATAGGGCCGTTGCTGGGAGTGCGAGGACGAGCCCTGGACTGCGGAGACATGGCACCAGGGCGGCCAAAGGCACCGTGGCTAGGAGCACGGGGACGTCCCATGGGGGGTCCAGCACGGCCAGGCTGGGCGCCGGCGAATACACCATGGCTGTTGGAACGAGGACGGGTGGCAGGACTGCCGTTGGGGCCAGGCGAACCACGACCGTGGAGAGGCGCAACGTTGGGGAACGGAAAGTTTTCGGGTGTCTGGGGACGGCCGTGGGTCTGAACGGGAGACCAAGGACGGTTCTGGCCGGATGCGGACGGAGCGCGATTGCGAGGAGCGTGGGGAGGGCGAACGAGAGGAGGACCGTTGTTGCGGAGGGGCCTGACGGGCTGCTCAGACATGCAGCTGCGAGGAACGACACCGGAAGCCGAACGATCGAAGCGGACGCACATGCACTGACGAGGTTAGCGATTAGACTTTTGGAACCGAGGGAAAAAAAATGCAGGCTCACCCATCCATCGTCGTACGCGTGGATCAAGCGCACAAGCTCGCCAACCTTGACCTCGAGCTCATCGGCCATTGAAGGCATGAAGTCGAGTTGGACGCGATGAATGCGATCGGAATCCGGAGCCAATGGGGGCGCCCCGACAGGCGCGGGACCAGGCGAGGGAGGGACGTCTGGCCCGCTGGCCGTGGCTGGTTGGCGGGTAGCGACGGTGGATCCAGAAGGGTTCTTGTTGCCGCTGGCATCGATCTTCTTGTCGGCAGCAGTGGCGGAGGCAGCGGCGCGAAGAGCGTTGGGCGCAGAACCCGCGGCAGCGGCACCGCCAGCGGCACCGGCTATGCCGCCAGCGGCGCCCACGTTTTCGTTGCGAGCCAACGGAGGAACAGCAGGGCTGGCGGTTTGCGTCTGAGGAGGAGGAGGCGGCGGCGGCGGCGGCGGCATCGGAGGAAACTCAACAGCCGGAGTCTGAAGGGCGGTGGGGGTATCCAAAGCGATGGCATCACGGTCAACGGGAGTTTCAATCTCGGCGTGGTTTCCAAACGGATTGGCGGGGTCGTTGGCGGCGTGCGTAGCTCCACGCCTCTCCCAGGGGCTCGGCTTGGCAGGGGCAGGCTCAGGGTCGCGGAAGGGGTCTTGGGGCGGGTTGGCGGCACCGTGCATCGCAGGGCTCTGGTGCTGACCGTTGAACTCTGGCGCAAATTGAGTGACGGGACGGATGCTGAGACGAGGTGCGGTCGAGGCAGTCTTTGCGGTTCTGCTGCTCGAACCACGGCTCAGTGCAGGGGAGCCGGCGACGTCGGTGATGACGCCCTTTTCGTTCGAGTCGTCGCCGGCGCCGGCGCCGCTGCCGCTACTCTTTTCGTTCGTTTGGGTGAATTGCTTCTGCTGGTGCTGCTTCTGCTTGAGCGCATGCTTGCGGCAGAACCACGCAGTGAGGAGAAACAGCGAAACCAGAATAACGATGCCACAGGCAAGTCCGGCCTTGGCGCCCGAGGACATTTTGCTTGCCGACTCACTGTCGGGGTCGCCCGTATTTCTGGCGTTGGCGGCCGAGATGATGGCAGAGGCGGCGGCGCCGGTGGGGACGGTCGACAAGCTGAGGTACGATGCGACCTGGGTCATGTCGATGGACGAAATGTCGGAGGGAGAGGTGGTGGCGACGAGCGAAGGAGACGACTGCTTGACAATGGCCGTGGTCAAGGTGGTCTGGTCGGTGACGGAGTCCGGATTGGTCTTGCCGGTAGGCAGCGCATTGGTCATGGCAGGCTGGTTGTTGGCGGCCGAGGTCGGGTTGGACGTGTCGGTAACGTAGACGGCGGGACCATCAAACGTCTTTGGCGCAGTGTAGTAAACGACGGAGTAGACCGTCTTGACATCGCGGGCGTTGAGGCCAGCAGGTTCGGCCAGGCCTTGTCCGACGAGGTTACGGCGCCCGAACGGCGCCATGTACTCGTGAGCCGGCATAGTGACGAGCAACTCGTGGTTGAAGAAGGGACGTAAATGACAGACTGAAGAGAGCGGCAGTCGAAAAGGGTCAAGAGAGAGTGGTAGGGATGAGGGAGGGCGCTGTGACTGTGAGAAGAGGAGCCCTGGGCCCTGCTCCAGGCGTTGGGTTCTAGGTTGGCGGATGTCGCGCAAAGGCAGGGAGCGGCTGGCCAAAGGACAGGAGAGAGGCTCGGCGAGGGAAAGTGGTGATGTGATGGCTGGGGATGCGCAGCGGGCTGTCGACGAAGGACGAAGGACGGAGGACGCGGCACCGGGCACACGCACGCGGCACGGCCTCTGGAGTCTTGAGAGAGCGACTGGAAAAAGAGAGACTGACAGCTGGAGAGGAGAGGGGAGAGAGAGAGGGAGAGAGAGAGAGAGAGAGAGAGAGAAAGAGAGAGAGGGGGGGGAGAGACAAGGACGGGGATGGGGACGAGGACGAGACGCGGACGGAAGTACGGAGTAGGATGGTCAAGGGACGGGAGCATCGCATGCACAAACGCCGGCAGTTGAGGAAATTGGGCATTCGACCCTGGCGCCTTGCCAGATTGGGACGCGCAGTCGGTCGTGTAGGTGCAACCACGGTACGCCGTCTGCACCGCTGCGGCACCATGAAGATGGAAGATGAGCGAGCCGGGCGGTCTGCTCAGTCTCCCATTGCCGTCGTCATCGACCCGACGTGTCAGGGTTATATGTGCTCGACGTGGTTCTTCACGACGCGACGGCAAACGCTCGGTCTACGCAAGGCCGTGATGATCGACGCGGCGTGTGTTGTCCGTGAGCCGGGCCGTGGCAGGGCGGGCAGAGCAGCAGGCAGCATGGGGGTAGGCAGGCCGACAGCAGACAGCAGACAGCAGAGAGCAGAGAGCAGAGAGCAGAGAGCAAAGCAGACGGCAGAGAGCAGACGGCAGAGAGCTGAGTGCAGTGCAGTGCAGACACCAGACACCAGACATCAGCAGTCGACACCACACAGTAGACACCACACAGAGACACCACGCAGAGACACCACGCAGAGACACCACGCAGAGACACCACACACCATACACCACACACCATACACCACACACCCGCCACTCACCACCCACCACCCCCAGACTTACACACCTCTCCAGGCCCAGATGGAGCACCGTGCAGACCGAGCCGACCGAGCAGGGTCGCTGCCCGTCGTCCGTCCATCCCGATCAATAACTCTGCTACGGGCCGCCTTTATCTGCTGTCCGTCTTGTTTATCTGCCGTTCGTCTTGATTGTCTTGCGTGTTTTGATCGTCTTGATCGTCCTGATCGTCTGCGTCGTCTGCGTTGTCTGCGTCGTCTGCGTCGTCGGCGTCGTCTGCCCTTTCTGCCCCGTCTGCCCCGTCTGCCCCGTCTTGATATCTTGTGCATCTGCCTTGTCTGCCGCTCACTGTCCTACACCTCACGCACAAACGATTCAAGTCCAGCAGCAAATTTTACATTCCTGGCCGTTAATGTCCATCTGCATTTCACCCCAGCGCCGCTAGTCCCAGCGCGACCCATCATTTCCACTGGCGTCACGCCGTTGGCTGCGCTGGGCGGACCCTTGACTCGGATCCCAAGGTAGCTCCTCAGCGACTCAGCTACTCAGCTACTGACCTGTTCCGCTACTCGCCTCCTCGCTACTCAGCTACCTCGCTGCTTAGCTACTGCTCGGGCTCGAGCTCGAACGCCCTGTCGACCGTCGTCAGCGTCAGCGTCAGCCACGCAGCCACGCACCTCTTCCCCAACCACCACCAACACCGGTCGTCGGGCTTCAGACTTACATAGTGACGCCTCGTCGACCGAGATGCGACGTAGCTTGTTGACGCCCGGCGGCTCGCCGTACGCGACGCCTTTGGCGAACTCGACCGCGCTGCCGACGATGCCCTTGCTGCTGATGGCGTACGTCGCCGTCGCCGTCTGCACGCGGATGATGCCAATGCGCGGGTCCTCGGGCCCGCCGTCGTGCTTGCCATCGCCCAGGTCGCCAATCCACGCCTTGAGCGCCGGCGAATAATACTTTCGCACCTCTGCGCGGTCCGTCTCCACCCGTGCCTTGCCGCTGATGGACGCCCACTCGCCCGCCGGCGTGATGAAGGCGACGTTGACGTCCGCGTCGTTGGCAATGTCGTCCGTCTTGCCGCTCTCCGTGTTGGTATGGAACAGCAGGTCGAGTCCGTTGGCTTCCTGGTGTTTTGTTGTTTGTGAGCCTTTGGGCTGCGTTGCTCGTTTCGTTGGACAACACCAAAAAAATAAAAATAAAATACCAACCTTGCCCGCCAGCGCCATTGCTCGGCTCGCCAGCTGCCCACCGTGTTGCACCGTCGTGAGCATGCAAAACTTATGCTTGTCGACAAAGTTGAGCAGATCCGTCACCTTGGTCTTCAGGTCCGCCTCCTGCTGGTTGGCCTGCACGTAGGGGTCTGCCGCCTTGGCGCCCGTGTCTGCGTTGCTAAAGGTGGCCATTTTTGTGCTTATTGATTTGTTGCACCTCAAGACGATCGTGATCCGTAACTCGTACAAATGGAGAGAGAGAGAGAGGCGCAGAGCTGGGTGAGCTGCTGAAGTGTGAGAAGCTGTCCACCGTTCTGACAGGGACGGCCGGCTTCATCCCCCGACGACTTTGCCTGGCGCATCCAGCCTGGAAGTCTGACTTACAGTGGAATGAGAAGAGTCGATTGTGATGGTAGATGGAGATTGGGCGGAGCAGCGGACTTCGTTCGCATATACATGTACCTGGCTTGAGCGTGACGTCATGTGTCCAAGATGCGTCTGCCCACAAAAATGGTATGCCATTGTTAGCCTTCCCCGCCCTTGCGACATCATAGACTTGGTCAAATGCGTAATGCTTCGTTCATCATGCTTGCCATTCAGCCTTCAGGTGCTCAATTCTACACCCAGGCCCCCTCTCTCGCCCACCGGTTGATCACTCGATGCACGCACGCACGCGACCGTCTACCTGAAGCAGGACATGCTCACTCCATCATTCAATCTCCATGCACAAGCTTCCCCAACGCCAATGCCAATGCCATTACCATTACCAATGTATATGCCGATGCCGATGCCGATGCCAATGCCGGTGCCGGTGCCGGTGCCGCATTCCAGCAGTCATCTTCCCGCACGACAGCATCACGGCTCGTTTTGACAAAAACTCCAATGTATGCTATGGGTATCAAGGTAACGAACATCCAATACCGTACTCCAAGAAACCCGCCAAACCCTCAGCCCGGACCAACCGCCGCTGCGCCGGCCAAGCGCACAACTCTAGCGCCGCCAAACCCATTCGCTCCTTGCGCCGCACTCGTCTGCTTCCAGCCAGGGACGTCGTCGGGACTCTTCGACTTGATGACCTCCCACGGCCTGGGGAATCCGGCGGCGAGCGCCCCCTTTTTCTTCGCCCCGGTAATCGCAAAGCGCGATTGCTTGTGTGAGATGAATCCGTTCAAAAGTCCCTGCGTGATGAGCGAGGCGACGATGCACTCGACTTCGTCCATGTCCGACTCCACGAATTCCGGCTCGATGCCCGGGACGCCTCGGAAATCCGGGTCAACGTAGAGCTTCTTCTTGGCCGGCTCCGTCGACATGAATGCCCAGTTCGGGTGCCTCTGTCCAGGGCCCTTGTACGTGATCATCTCGGGAACCGCAAACTTCCTGTCCAGAAATCGGCCCAAGACGACCAGGTCTTGAAGGTCGACGGTCGGCGCTTTCCTAGATGCAACGTCGCCTTTGTCTCCGTGAAGGATAAAGGTGCGGCGGATCAACGACCGCCAGACCAGAACCTCGCAGCGGTTGGCGATTTGCAGCAGGATGCGAAAATACAGATACCAGTCGGCGTGCGGGGCCTTTTCCACGTCCGTCAGCTGCCGAAACCTGCACAAGTCGCCTTTGGCAATGGCCCGACAGATTGGCTGAAATCTTTCCCGGAGACCTGCTGCTTCTGGCTGCCGATAGAGAGATTCGGACGGAAACCGTCCCATGATCATGTTGGACGTGATCAGGTAAATCAAAATCATGCGCCGCTGCCTAAGGCGCTCAGGGCTGCACTGGTCGTAAGCCGCCTGCAACGAAAGCTGTGCACGATAAAAGTGACTGTTGGAGAAGTGGAAACGGCCGAGATAGAAAAGGTACGTGACGCGTTCCGGCCAGGGGTAAATGGCCAGGGGAGGAGACTGGTTCTGGATGTTGGTGAAGATGGTCTCTGCGCTTCGAGATCGGCGAGACTGGCATGTGTTAGTTGCATGTCCAGCGCAAAACTGGGAGCCGTGATACTTGAAATAGGATTTTTAGACAGAGGTTGGCAATCTTGTAGATACCGACGCGCTTGCCCTCTGGCTTGCCGTCTTTGATTCCGTCCGGAGAGCCGGTCCTATCGTTGAGACAAGTAACGAACGCGCCTCGCAAAACGTCGACCGCCCTTTCGCCCAACGTCTGTTTCTCATGGTCCAGACCACCAGCCGACTGCTGAAGTTGTCCAAGGAGCTCAGGACGTTTGTCAAGGGTGATTGCTAGGGTTGCCAGCATGCGCGAGCAAGCCAAGACCGTAGGCAGGAGGACGATTCCCATTGATCCATGGGCAAGCGCACTGTTACATTTTCTTGCAAGGCGTCAGCATGAGCAACGATCGAACGAGGCCAGCTTACTGCACAAGCTCGGAGAGCAAATTGTAGGCCTCCAGCTGCTTTGCCGCAAGGTTCTGAACGTCCAAATCGCGAAGGAAGAAAAAGTACTGCGCAATGAAGCGAATAAATGCCGACCAGGAGGAGCCATCGTCCAATTCTAGCAGTCCGGGCAGAGCTCTGTTGCACTTTTCTTCGACCGCGTCCTCGGTTCCCTTTGGAAAGGTTTCCCGAATCTCGCTGATCATCTGCGTGTAGATTGGCGGGTACCCTCCGCCTCGTGGCTCGAAGACCAGGTAGTCCTGTAACCGGTCCCCATCTTTTGTCTTGAGTATGTTGGCAACTTCGTGAAGAAACTTGTCGAGCGTCTGCGTGGCCCGTGGCATGGTACAAACCAGGTCGACGTACCGCGAAGCCCCGTGGAGCAGGTGGAGGAAGCGCGCAAACAACAGACGCTGGAGTCGCTGGGGCAGCCACGCGTCGTAGGGCAAATGCCGTGCCGACGATTCCCAAATGTCGTCGAGGATGAGTCGTGCGTCGGAACGGTCGACGTATGGATAGCCGTCAGGGTGGCGATTGACTTGGTCGAGAGCTATTCCGACAGCATCATCCAACTGGAGAGCGTCGCTTTCAGTGTTGCCGATGGAATATTGGCCGAAGGCGCCGTCGAGAGCAAATGCGGTGTCGAGTTGAACCTCTTGCGGGCCTGACGGTAGATGGGTCGCGAGCTGGCTGGCGAGCTGGGTCTGGCGCGAGGTCTGAGCTCCACCTGCTCCCCGGGTTCCTACGGACCCTGAAGGCTTCATCACGGCACAGATACAATTCCTCCAGCAGCACGTCCACGGCCATATGTCGAGCGTGAAGGGACAACTTCTAGTCCAAGTGTTTTCATTGTCATCGTCGCCGAGCACTCTTTCGCATCGTCCGCTTTGTTTGCAATCCGCACGCGCTGCGACTGTGCGTCGCGTTGCCGTTTGCCGCCTCACCGCACCGACGAGACCAAATGTCAACTCCAACCACAGAGGTAGGTCTTGCGGACAATCAGGCGCCTGGTGATCGTCAGTTTTCTATCCAAGTCTCTAGAGCTGCCTACAGGCTCGCTGTGGGTAGCAGTCAAAACGCCACGCGATGGGACTGATATCTTCGACTTATGTTTCGTTGCCCACTACGCCGCTGACTCGCGGCTGGCTGGCTTCACATTCGCCTTGAGGTTCTACTGTTTTCATAGGAGCGATCTATCGGTCCTTCGTCGACATGTCTCTTGGCTCTTAATCGTCCCTAGATTCCCTATCTGCTACTCAAAATGCCGTGTCGCCTTCCTTCTTTCTTTATTCCCTACCCGTTGGGCATCTATGAGCACAATGGACGTCTCTGTGCTGATTCGGCGCTTCCTCTCCAATCCCATCTTCTTCCTCTTTGAAGTCATTCAGTTTTTGTGGGACAAAATCTTGTCTCCGTCTCCTCCCCCTCCCAGCGCCACCCTCAGCGGGCCCAAGATCGCCATCATTGGCGCCGGCGTGACTGGCGTGTCTGCTGCCGCGTATTGCGTTGGCCACGGAGTCGACTGCACCATCTTTGAAGCTGGCGACCGCCAAAGCCTGGGCGGGATATGGAGCAAAGTCAACGACAAATCCGGCCTGCAGATTCACGGCTTCATGTACACCTTCCACCCTTCCGTCAAATGGACTCAAGGATATCCAAACCGCCCGCAAATTTTGAGGCAAATCACCGAGCTGTGGGAGCGCTACGGCTTGGAGAAACGAACGAGATTTGACACCCATATCCACAGGGTCTTCAAGGATGCTTCTGGCCACTGGGTCATCAACGATCCTTCTTTGGGCCACTTTGACGCCGTCATTACCGCAGTCGGCACATGCAGCGACCCTGCGATGCCACACGTTCCGGGACAGGAGAGATTCAACGGAAAGATTTGCCACTCATCCGACCTCGACGATAAGACAGCCAAGGGCAAAAAGGTCATAATCATTGGCGGCGGAGCCAGTGCCGTCGAGGCCCTCGAATTCGCCGTCGCCGATGAGGCCAAGGAAACAGTCGTCCTCGCACGCTCCGAGAAGTGGATGCTCCCCAGGAATCCCCTCGTCCACCTTCTCCTCATCATGAACGTCTTTGGCTGCGAAACAATCTTCTCCTGGATCCCCGAGCGGCTCCTCCGCACCTTCTTCTACCGCGAGCTCAAGGAAATGTCCCCGCCGCCCGGCAGCATAGGTCTCTTCACCGAAACGCCCATGTCGAGCGACAACGTGCTCACGCATGTGCGCGCGGGCAGGGCGCAATGGCTGCGCGGGGACGTCCTGCGCTTCGAAGGCAACGGCATCCGTTTCAACCACCGCGCGCACGGCGTGCCCAAGGATGGACCGGGCCGCGAACGCTTGATCAATGGCGACATCGTCATCATGGCGACGGGATTCAAGCGGCCCAGCCTGTCGTTCCTGCCGCGCGACTGCTTCGAGGCGCCCTACACGCCGCCCAACTGGTACTTGCAGGCATTTCCGCCCGGCCGCTTCGACGTTTGCTGCACCAACTGCACCTACGTCAACGCCATTTCCAGCGCCGGCTGCCACCACATTGGCATCTACACGCGCCTGCTCCTCATGTACCTGCTGGACCCGCTCGCGCGCCCGCAAGAGCGCTCCATGAAGTTCTGGGTCGACACGATGCGCTGGCTCAAGGCCGGCGCCCCAGGGTACGTGAATACATCGCCCCTTTTCCCGCTAACACCAACATGAGCATTCCGCACATCTTCGCTGACCTCTCCTCGCACCTTGCAGCGGCGCCCTCGACTTCTTCACCTACGGCGAGATGATGTGCTGGTTCGCAATCACGATGCTCGCCAATCCATTCCGCTGGAAATGGGGCCCCTTCGTCTTCGGCGGCGTCGGCATGGCCTTTCCCGCGGCCGTCGTGCGGCTGGAATCTCGGTTACTGCGTTTCCTCGGCATCGACCACTGCTATGACTGATGTTCCACACTCCACTTGTCGCTCGTGACCATCGCACCAGCATCTTTTCCTCTCTCTCAAAACTCCCCTGTGCCACGCGCTCTTTCTAAACCCCCTTTGTCGTAGCAAGGAGGAAGCACGAAGGAGCGTGACTGGCTGCGCGCAGTGACGCCAGCACGCAATCTCTCTCTCTCTCTCTCCACCAAGAAGGCCTTCGGCTCATTCGCCGCACCAGCACCGCCTGTCCGAAGCCTCGGAGAACATGTCGAGCATGAGAGAGCGTGACGCTGCCAAGATCTGTGCCAACAGAGACCAAAAATATCAGATGCGCATGAGGGGAGAGAGACGATTCAACGCTTGGTCCAATGAACTGTCGCCACGGAAGTGCTTACATACCGGATCTTTCACCCAAGCAGCATGAGACTAGAGGTACCTGATCATGCTGGAACAACGCGAGAGTGGCGCTATAGTCTTACGATCAGTAGACAAAGCACGTGATGACGTTGCGCGACGGTTCAAAGTGGAAGTGGTATATGAGCTTGTCCACGCCAGGGCCGACAAAATACAAAAAAAAACAAAATAAAAAGAAAAACAGAGAGACAGACGAACAAGGGGTAGAAAGAGAGAAGGTGTGTGAGAGATCATGACAATCGAGAAACACGCAGTGTCTGGCGCTTTGGAGGGAGGGTTTGCTCTTGCTTTTATCCACTTGCTGGCACCTCAGGGACGAGATGACGATCGACACGGCCGTTTTACGGAGCATTGGCGGTAACGCTAACCTTTTAATTTTTAATGTTCTTTGATTATGTAGGAAACGTGGGGAAAGGGGGAGGAGGGTCAATACGATGATCAGCGATGAGGAATGCCCGGGGGGAAAATTGGATTCGATTTCACGGGTGTGCTTCTCTCGCAAAAAGCGCAGTCCCCAATGCCGCGGACTGTGGCTTTTGAGTTTTTGATTTGCCAAATTTCGCTAAACGTGTGTTCATTGGACCTTTGTGGATGTGGTAGTTCTTCGTTTGCACTTCCCCCCCGCTTCATTTGTTTGAGCAAGAATCCGCATGTTCCCACCGTTTTTGGCTGCTACTAGCCTACGTACATATGCCGACCACCTGCAACGAGCGTGGGAGAAGTGAGTGAACCATCTCCTCCGAACCTCCGGCCAAGTAGTTGTACTCTCTCTCTTTCTTCTTCCTCTGTCATGCCAATGCTATGGTGATGAAGGCAAAACGCGAAAATAAACGCCACAATCCTCGAGCCCATCCATCCATCCATCTTTCGCCGAAGAACTTCGTAACGATGAAACGGCGATATATGTGCACCCCTGCTTGCCTTGCTGCTCACTCACCATCCCCCTCCAGTCTGCATCGACCACCTCCTGGACTCGCCGTTCTCCCGGTCCTCCGCATCCACTGCGTGCTGCTGTCCATCGACGACATGCTCAACGATGCCTGGCACGCTCAGCCTCGCTGCTGCTGCTGCCGTTCTGAAGCTACTGCTACCAGCGCTTCTGTTTCCACTGCTATCACGAACCGCAGCCGTAGATTCTCTCATTGACGGTCTGGATGGTGGACGAGGTGAGCGGGATCGATCTCTCTCGCTGCTCTCGCTACCGCTAGCGGCGCCGGCTTCTTGTTCGACAACCATGAAGTTCCGAACGGTAGAAGGTAGTGGCGAAGAAGTGGTGGCGCGAGAAGGAGGAGGGGCAACGCCGACAACTGTGTTCGCAGTAGGCCGCGGAGGTCGTTCATCACCCGCGACGACGTCCGGTGGCGCCTCCGGCACATCCTTCTCATCTAATTCCTCAACCATGCGTCCCTCATCCGGCATGCCATCGTCCGTCCGAGTGGAATAGCCCGCAGCGCTAGCTGGTACCGCGCCGACCACCGCACCCCTCCACACCGCCTCCTGCACCAGGCTCAGCCTACCTCGATGGCTACTCCCCCTACTCCAGCTCCTGCTGCGCCCGCGGTGGAATGGACTTTCTTGCGAGTCTGCCATCACCGCAGTCATGGCAGCAGGTGAGCCCACGGCTGCGCTGACGCCACCGGGTGCGCTGACTCCCATGCCAGCGACGCCTGCTCCGCGGACTTCGTGAGCGGGACCTGGTCCGAGGAGTGCCGTAAGTGGGCCGAAAGATGGCGTGAAGGGATTGGGTGCTGTGCAAAACGGTGGATGAAGCGTTGGGTACGGAAAGGCGTAGTTGTCATTGTTCCCGTACGCACGGCCAGACTCGAGATCGACGTCGGCGTTGGGATTGGGAAAATCGTTGAGGTTGGAAGAGCCTATTGAACTGGCGCTGGTGTGAGAATCAGGGGGCGGGTGAGGGCCGTTGGCGTAGCGGGCTCGAGGTGCCGTAGCATTGTTGGGTGGTGATAATTTGCGATTTGCGACCATCCCAGGTTGAATCCGAGCGGATACAGAGCCGTTTGGAGTAGTGGTTGTGTGGCCCGTGTGAAAGCCAGTGCTGCCTTGACTATGAGTGCTGTTGCGATTGCTACCGCTTTGCCTTGGTTCACTCTCCAATTCCGTGGTGCTGGCTCCATCAGACAACGGCGGTACGTGGAGAGACAATGGCGAACTGTTGAGCTCCTTCAGCCAACGACGCGCGAGTTGGCGCTTCATTCGAGCCATTGTGCCCAGATCCTCGGCTGGGTCGTAAGCCTGTGCGCGAATTGTGCGGTCAGGGTTGAACCAGGTTTTGACAAGGCGCCACTTGAAGTCGTGAAGAAGGCTACCGCGAGGCTGGATATTCTGTCGAGGTCCATTAGGCGACCAAACACGTGGATAGCGATCGGCGAATTCGTGGAAAAGGTGTTCGTAGGCTCCTCGTTGAATGGCCGAGGGACCGGATTTGTCACCGAAAGATGAGGCATGCTTGAAGGCAGCCAAGAAGACAAAAACGAGAGCGAATAGGGGGATAAGGCTGATAAAGTACCACTTTATGGAGGGATTCTTCTCGAAGGTGTCGACGTTCATACCGAAGAAGCTGACCAGGAAAGTCATTGGAAGAAAGATGAATGTAATCCAGCTCAAACGCCACATGGACGCGTCCATCCGGAGGCCCTGGCGGGCATCACGAATCTCGACCGACTTGTACATCATATCGCTGAGGTTGCCAGTCGGCTTGATGAGGTCCTCTTGGACAGAATTGGCCAGCTTGTCAAAGTCTTCGGGGACGGAAGACAGCCACTCGTCCAGGCCTTGGTCGGTGAGCTCCTTCATCATGATGCGGGTCTCTTTGGCAATATCTAGGTGCAGATAGATGAGCTTCTCCACCTTGAGCCACAGCGACGAGTTTGTCCACAGCTCGGGCGCGCGAGACTCGTCGGCCGGATTGTCGTAAATCTTGTCCTCCAGGATGCTGACGTGCGTCTCGCAAGCGCGCAAGTAGTTCTCCCACGACATAGCCAGAGCTTTGAAAACATCCTTCAGCACGAGATCCATGCACTCTACAGCGAGTTGCTGGTCTGTGACGCGCTGCTCCTTTTTCAGATAAAACGGCAGCCTCCTCCACCGCGACTCGATCTCGTTCCTAGCCTGAATCAGCGTGTCTTCTGGACTCTTGGATTGCGCCTGCTCGAAAATGATGATCGTGTTGCTGTTATCAAGCTCTTGCGGTCGCGGGAAATATCCGTTATTGTGTTGTTTCTTGCCCTCTCGTCCGGTCTTGATACGCCGCTGAAGACGCATGTACTCCTGGTATTCTTCCTCGTTGTAAGGGTCCCGCATATCCAACTCATCGCCGTCAATGGGTGCGCCTTCGTCCTTTTGTACATATACGCTGAGCCGTTGCACAAAGACATCGCAGCCGTAGGTCGGGTTTTCGGCAGCGTCATACCAATTCAGCTCCATCATCTTGACGCTCTCGTCGTCTGAGCAGTTGTTGTACTTGCGCGCATCGTAGTGTCGCAGATAGTCGAGGCCAAAGGCGCAGCGACTGATTCCGCGCCAAGGGTCACGCTGGGGTCGAAAGGTGCGGCCGTTTAAGACGGGCTTGCCGGCGCGCTGCTGCGGCCTCTCAAACTTGACCCAATGCCCAAAAGCCGTGCCGATGAGGTCGTCTTCGTGCTCCATGTTGTATTTACGAAGCAGGTAGCGCATTGCCCATGTCGAGTTTTGCACATGGATGACGCGCAAGAGAGACTGGTCGCGTAGTTGCTTGTTGCCGCAAAAGGCCTTAAGGTCCTCGATGCGATGGAATTCTTGCGCAAGAATCTTGCGCTTTCCATTGTCTGACTGCTCTGCTCAAGGTTGGATGGAGTCATTTGCGCGAAGGTGGTCTGCGATGGTGCTATGCATACCTGAACCGACGTAGTCGATGAGCAGAACCCGGCCATTTTGCCAATCCTTGGGGTCCCATGGCGTCCTCCACTCGGGGCCGGGGCTGCGTCTGCGCGAGTGGAGCGAATGACGACGATGGCGAGGGCTGCAGGGCGGCGAAGACCTGGGGTCCGCGGCTGAAATGGTAGGGCTGGCAGCGGGATGAACTGGGCAGAGGAAAAGGAGGGTTAGCTTCGGTCGCAGCCGTGCCGGGACGCAAGCTGTATCGAGGGAACCATACCAGTGCGACGACGGTTTTGGCTGGTGTCTTGAATGGAAATGGACGGGGCGGAGGCTGGCGCCGTCATGGCGGCGGCAGGTGACTGGTTAGTGAGCTACCTTGGCTAGCCAGTTGCGCACAACATTCGAACACAGCAATGGTTCAACAACAGACAGGTCGCGTTGCGCGAGGAAGAAATGAGGACGACGCAGAGGTTTGTACGACTCTTGAACGATGGCTACGAGCAGTTCATATCATATTACGTGCCTTCCTCGGCGAGCTCCCAGTCGCAGGTGACCAGCGCCGAGGCTGAGTCCTAAGGCATCGAGTCACTTGTCAGCTCCTCCCAACCTCGTAACATACACGGCACCGTGGGGGCCATGGGGCCATGGGGCCATGCGCCCTCTCACATCGCTACAATTCTCTCGATCGAGCTCGCAGGGCGGCTGGCGCCTAGACGTACCTGCAGGTAGCGGCAGTTGAAATATAACCCGTGTCCGTGGACGCCGGACCTTTTGCCCATGGTTCCGTCCAAGGCGGAAATCCTCAAGTGGACGCCCATCCCCCTCCTCCCAACGCCAGGATCCTTTCCCAAGTCATGCTCGAGACCAAGGGAACTCCCCAATCCCCAGCCCTAGTCGGTCTTGCCGCCCATGACCTTGGCCGCCTGCACCGCGTTCATCTTCTGCGTCCATCCCGAAGCCGGCTGGAACTTGCGCACCGTGCGAATCTCGTCGGAAGCGTAACCGGGAATGCGGATGTTGTAGTTGCGCTCAAGCACGCACTGAATGTCGCGAATCTCAAGCTGTGACGACTCGCGCAACTTGGCCAGCTTGCAGGCCGACGCGACCACGTTGTCGAGAAAGTCGTCCGCGAGCTGCAGCATCGCCTGGCTCAGTGTTAGCATGTGTCGCTCAGCCAAGCTAATGCTACTTGCCTCTTCAACTTCAGGTGCCAGAGTCTCGCCCGTGGGCAGCTCGCCAGCTCCCGTGACCTGTCGGACAAGTTCGTCGAGCTTCTTCTTGCTGAGCACGCGGCTCTCGTCGCCTTCGAGGTGAAATTGCGGGTGAGCAGAGACAACTGGTTGGCCCAGCATGCCTGGTGCACCGTTGCTCGGTCCTCCCATTGTAGGTCTGGCAGGGCCCATGTTGACGGGGTGTGGTGGTTGAGGAGGAAGGTTCTTCGGGATTGGCATCTTGGGGTTGGTCATTTGCTCGCTGCCGGTGCGATTTCCCATCGGATAGCCCGGGGTTTGCTGTTGTTGTTGTTGCTGCTGCTGCTGCTGCTGCTGCTGTTGCTGCTGTTGCTGTATTTGCGGTGTGACCCTAGCTTCGGAATGGGTCCGTGCGGCGACTCCCATGGCCTGCCCATGCGTCAACGGCATGGGGTGATTGCCTGCACTCTGCGGATGAGGCGAGCCTTGGTGCGTCTGATTCATTTGTGCTGCCTGCTGTGGGTTCAAGGGCGGCCGCTGCGGATTAATATTCTGCTGCTGCTGCTGCTGCTGCTGAGGCATTTGGCCCGGCACCTGTGATCCTGGTGTTATATTCCCTCCTTGAGCAAATGCAGGCTGCGTCTGGCCAGGCTGCTGCGGGCCCGAGGTCGCTGGGCTCATCGAAGTACGGTTGGCATTCATCTGCTGGCGGGTAGCTTCAACCGCCGCATTGTTTGCCATCTGAGGACCAGGTCCTTGCATCGCTTGATGCTGCTGGGCTTGTTGCGGCACCTGCTGCTGGACTTGATTTGCTTGGCTAGGTGCTTGCGTCTGCTGGGCCTGAGCGAGCGGCTGCGGCGCATGCTGCTGCTGCTGGTTTGACGGTGGTGCTGTGCCTTCGGTCTTGACCTGCGGAGCTGGTGTTTGCTGTGGTGCAGGAGGCTGCTGTTGCTGTGGTGCTTGCCTTGTTTGCTGAGGTTGCTGGTTTGGCTGGTTTTGCGCCCCCTGATTTGGTTGAACGGCCTGGGAAGTTTGCTGCTGTGGTGATCCTTGCTGTTGCTGCGCCATGCTTCTCCAGTTCGATTGCTGCGTTCTAAACTCTTGAATGTTCCTCTCAAGACTTTGGTAGTTCGCCTGCAACTGGTTCCTTTGCGCCTCGAAATTGGCTGGCAGTTCTTGCCTGTTGGTGTTTTCAAAGTGTTGCTGCATTTTTTTGATGGACGAAGTAATCTGCTCCTGCCTCATGAGCATTTGCAGATAGCTCTGCTTCAACTCTTTGATCTTGTTCTGAGCCTCTGGAGTTCCATGCGACAATCCAGGAGGCAGCTGGAAGGGGAATTTCTGGAGATGCTCGGAAATCTGGGCCGGAATCTGTGGCCTTTGACCTTGTTGGTTTGGCTGGGGACCTGGATGGGCCTGAGTTTGCTGCTGTGCTGGTTGTTGTTGCTGCTGTATGGCTTGCTGAGGCGGCTGCTGCTGTTGCTGGGCTTGTGAGTTTGGCTGCTGAGGTGGTTGCGCTTGTGGTTGTCCGCCTTGGCTCGAGGGACGGCCGCCTTGCTGCTGTGCAGCGACTCCTTGTTGGTTCCTGGCCTTCCAGTCGCTCACTTCCTTCCCCATTCTTTTTGTGAATTCGAACAGCTTGGTCACGGCCGCTTTGTATTCGGCGCTTTCCTTGTCGTGCTTGTTGATCGTATCGTAGAGGTTGGCTACACCCTTGGTGTAGGTCGCCTTTTGGGCGTCATTCAGATGAGGCAGCGTCGCAATCTGGTTGACGCGAATGCCCGGTGGCAGAGTACGATTCGGAGGTGGCCCGGACGGTCCCTGTTGGGGTATGTTGCCACTCATAGCGGTGGATTGCTTGCGCGCGTAGAGGGTTAGCTGTTTCGCGTGGCTATGCTGGCAGTGGGTTAGGGAGGGTGGAAAAGATCAGCTTCAGAGTCGGGCAGAAGCACACGAGACGTAGACGAGTTCTTGGTCGATGCTGGACGTGATGGACCGAGTCGGATGCGTGTGGGCAGGAGGAGGGATGGATGGAGGTTGATTGAAACTTTTGGATAGGCTTCGCGGTCCGCTGCTGGGCGTGGGGAGCTGGTGGCCCTAGCTTCTTTTGGCCTTAGGTCAGGCCCCATGCCCTTTGTTCCACCCAGCACCTCCAAAGAACATCATCTCGAGACATCTAATGCTATAGTCCATGACGAAAGAAAACACTGATTCCAAGGCCTTCTTGGTCCAGGAATTACTTTGGCAACACAGCAAGCACTCAAGCTCCACGCGGCCGGAGGACAAGGAGCACGCAGACACTTTGGAATGTTGACAGAGAGCAATGCAGTGCTACAACTTGGAACCAAATACTCGGGTGACCATTTCTTTAGTTGTCTAATGTTTTCTGTCCTTTCTCAAAAATTTGTGTTTCGTCCAAGCCTTCTTGGGTATGCATCAGATGAAATCGGGCTTTGCCGCGCGCTACCGCAATCTCATTAGTCCGACTAATTGAAAAGTCTCTATAAGTGTTCATGTGATAATTCACCCTTGACGCGACAGATTGAAAATGTTAGATCGATGAAACAAATTTGGATAGGTATTCAGATCCCCGTATGACTTGTCCGTCGAGCAGGTTAAGATTACGTGGACAGCCGCTTATTCTGCGATGGGCTTTGATCTATCTGTCCAGCTCGCGAGCCAATACTTCTATAATCGTTGATTTACATATGTCGAAACTTCTCACCTGTGTAAGTCCAGATTCAGTCAGCGTAGACAAAATCACCGGCGATCTTCACTTGATTTATGAGCACCGTGAAGCCGTAATTTTGGTGACTGGTGGAGTCTAACTGAGAAATCGCAGCAGTTCGGGTACAGGTGGATCAGACCCGGTGTAGTTGCTCTTCGACAGTGCGTAGAACCGCGTATAATCACATGGGTTTATACTGTTGCGAATACAAATGGCCCATGCACTGTTCACGAAAATGAGCGAAAGGCAGGCGCCTTACGCTTCGCACATGCCCTCCGAGTAATTGTGAAGCGCGAATTCCAGCATTATTGCTTCATGATGGGATGGGACCCAGATCATGTCTACCACATGAATGATAATAGACTTCACTTGCCCCAGTCGATCTGCCCCCCTCCCTCCTAGTCACGATCCTGTTACGCTTCAGCCTCTTCCATCCATCCATCCTCAACACCCTCTCCTTATCCTCCTCTTCGACCTCATCTCTTATTCGGGGACTAACCAATACTGAGGCTAACTCCCTTCTCCCAAGAGCTTTGAACCTCAATCCCATACCCAGCAAAGATTCCCGGCAAGATGATGGAAAAGATGATCAAGCAGTGAGATCATGATACTCCTTTCCACCTCTCCAGTAGCTCAGAAGCAAAGATGACTGACAAGAGATGTCTATGACCAGCGTCCGCCAGGGGTCGATGCGCCGCCTACTTCGACGCAGATCACGCAAGACTGTCGTCCACTCTAGCCCAGCCTCCTCCGCCCTCCGCGTGAGCACCACGTGCCTGATCCCAAGCCCGAGCTTGAACCCGAACAACGCAAACTGTCAGACCTCTCACGCGAAGCAACAAGTCCAAGGAGACCACCCCTCAGCTCAGCTGGAGCACCAGGTAGATGTTCCTGAGGAGAGGATGACGACATCGTCGGCTTCAGCGCCATCCCAGACAGCAGACATGGGCGTCCTCTCGGCCTCCACTAAGGCTGTCGACTGTGCTCTTGCATATACGCATGACGCTCCATATCATTCAGCGCCGACTACAGCTCAAATCCCCCAGTCCACGACGTCATCCGCCAGCGACGACGCAGCTTCTTCAAAGCCGTCCGAGACGCCCATCCGACTCCTATTCTGCGTTGGACGGAGCATTCAGAATGGAGAGCGCAGCGACGACCCCGAGGCGCTGAGCGTGTGGACCGTGACCCGCCGCCACGCTGTTCCACCAGGCCAACGCAGCGATACGCTGAAGAAGCAGCTCAAGCACGCTGGCAACCACCTTATTGCCCACGTTATTGCCGAGGTTTCGGTGTTCAGCGGCGACGAGATGGGGTTTGCCTCGGGAAGACTGGTCGAAAAGAGGCAGCTATTGGCTCTCCACGCCACGCAGATGGATTGGGAAGACTTTTTCATGGAGAGCATGGCCAATGGTTGGCAGGATGTCATTGGTGAGAGGGTGTAGTGGAGCAATGAGGCTCAGAGATGCATTGATTGGCGTTGATAAGAATGCTGCGAGCGGAAGGCTTCCATGGCCGACGCGGCAAGTGCCAATTATGACGGTATGTTCGCTGCAAATGGCGTAGCCATGTTTGAGCTGACGTACCTGGAAGATTTTTACGACACCCCATCGAGCTTGCAGGGGCTCATTTGATTTCAGGATGCGGTCACAGGTCGACGGATTGCTAGCCTGAGAGGCTCTTCAGAACCAAAGTTTGGGAATTCGGGTTAGACACTTATGTCCCCGTTGATCATGATCAGGCACCAGGGATATCCGAAGTCGGAACCGACGGTTTGGCATGGGCTCTTTCTTCCACTTCTTCTTTTCGGCCCCTTAATCTAGTTGTCTGGTCGATTTTTCAAATCTCTTTTTCTCAACGTGGCGGTGCCTTCCACGTTGGCCAAGCCTTTCTTCTCGGTTAGGACGTTCTGCTCCTTGCTTCTCTCAATCACCCAAGTCTCAGCAATCTCCTTCTTTTCGACCTTTTTCTTCTCATTCACCTTGGCCTCCTTGACTCTCCTCAAGTATCCCATGTAGATGGCGACCTCTGCGAAAGCAACGACACCACTACCAGTCATGCTCAACGCCAGCCTTTGAGGCGTACTCCAGTATCGCGCCGCGATCCAAATGGCTACACTGCAGGCTACAACGGTGACGAGTACGTTGATGATGAGGGCGAGCTGGCGGTTGATGTCGGCGTAAGTGACTTCGTCCTCCTCGTCTTTCATAAGGTCGGCGGGGGAGACGGCAGAAGGGTAGGGTGCGGCATTTTGGAAGCGCTGGGCGAACGTTTCGGTGGGTGGAGGCGGGTTGAGCATGCGCTCGTAGGCGCGGGCTTCTTCTTCGCGGCGCAAGCGTGCCATGAGCTGCTTGTACTCATCGCTCTCCACATACCTGTCAGCAAGCCTCTCGAAGAGCCATTTGTACACTCACAGGCTCGGGCTTCGGCTTCGGTGGCGGCATGTAGAGCTGAGAGCCGCGGAGGAGGTCATTCAGACGAAACGAGGGTCGCTGTTGGTCATTCATCGGCTGATCATTGGTGTCATCTGGCGTGTTCAAGCGAGCTTTGAGAAACTCTGAAATGTCAATCAATTGGCCATGAGAGATGGGCTTCCCAAGCTCTGGGTCCGACAGCGACGGCTCCGATGGCGGCTGGAGCTTGCTCATTTGTTCAGCGTCTGCCAAGTCGTGACACGTCTGGACAGCCGCCACAGTAGCAGACGTCATGGTCAACAACACCATGGTTGCGGGGTCGTTGTTGAGGAGCTGCGAGACAGCTTGTTGTGGTGTAGGAGTGTGGTAGGAGCAGGTGCTGACAGCTCGACGTCGCTTGGCGCAAATCCCTGGTGGTGGATTTTCCGATTCGCGCCGTCATCGCGTCAACGCTTTTCCTAGGCCCTTCGACCCAATCTTTACTTCTTTGGCTCGTCGCCAGACCCTCAGTTCTCCCCAGGTCCAGTCCTGCCGCCCAAATCCCCCGGGATCTCCGAATCAGGCCTGCGCGCACCAAGAGAAATGGCAGGCCGAACGTTATCTTCCACGGCCTTGGCTCGCGCGACATCCTTTGACGCACACCGTCCGCGAAGTACTCTTTGCTCGACATGTCTTCGCTCACCTTCTCTCTGGTCTTCCTCCTTTCCTTCAAAATCCGCCTACTTTCACCCTTCGAGACGGCGGGACCAGTCCAACTGGGCGGCCGCTGTTTCCGCGGCGCAAAACTACTTTAACAATGGTCCCGATCCAGCGTCGCCTATTGCCGTTGACCCGCTGCGCAGCGTGGCCAAAGAGATGAAGTTTCTGACGGGAAACATACGCCAGCTTTTGGGCTCGGGGCACCCCATGCTTGATACCGTAGCCAAATACTACACGCAATCCGAAGGCAAATACGTGCGGCCAATGCTCGTCCTGCTCATGTCGCGCGCCACCGCGTTAACGCCCAAAGCCGCTCGCACGACGTCCTCGCCGCCGATAAACAGCCCCATATCTCCCTCGAACATCTTGGTTGACGAGAACCCGTCCGCGCCCGAGTACGCGCCGCTCACCTCGCAGCCCCAAGAAAACGGGGCCGCGGAAGAATCCGACATCCTGCCCTCGCAGCGCCGGTTAGCCGAGATCACGGAGCTTATCCACACTGCTTCGCTGCTCCATGACGACGTCATTGACCACTCGCTCGCTCGACGGGGGGCAGCTTCTGCCAACATTGAATTCGGAAACAAGATGGCGGTGCTGGCTGGGGATTTCCTCCTGGGCAGGGCATCGGTGGCGCTGGCGCGACTTCGCGACCCGGCTGTGACGGAGCTTCTCGCGACAGTGATTGCCAACCTGGTCGAGGGCGAGTTCATGCAGCTGAAGAACACGGCCAAGGACGAGAAGCACCCCGTATGGACCGACGACACCGTAACCTACTACCTGCAGAAGACGTACCTGAAGAGCGCGAGTCTGATCAGCAAGTCGTGCCGTGCGGCCGCCATCCTGGGCGGCAGCACCCCCGAGGTCGTCGAGGCTTCGTACCAGTACGGCAAGAACCTGGGCCTAGCGTTCCAGCTTGTCGACGACATGCTGGACTACACGGTAACGGCTGAGGATCTGGGAAAGCCCGCCGGAGCCGACCTGGAGTTGGGCCTGGCGACGGCGCCGCTGTTGTTTGCGTGGAAGGACAACCCTGCGCTGGGCGAGCTGGTTGGGAGGAAGTTTGCAGAGCCAGGAGACGTTGCTAAGGTTGGTCAATGCGTGGACCCTGGAATTGTTTACCTCCGCATCCTGCTAACGTTTTCCGTCGTAGGCACGAGAGCTCGTTGGCCGCAGCACGGGGCTTGAACAGACGCGCGCCCTGGCTCAGCAATACGTCGACAGCGCCATCGAGGCCATTAGCTTCTTCCCCGACAGCGAGGCCAAGGCGGGCCTTGTCGAAATGTGCACCAAGGTCCTGAAGCGCAGGAAGTAGAGAAGCCATCTATCACATCGACTCGTGACGAGATATTCCCAACTGTTGCCTCATTTCTCTGCCGAACTTCCCCTATCTCTCACAAAGATACCTACACCATCGTAAAATATGCAATGGAGTTGAACATTTGTCGACACACGCACTTTTGCCGGGCATCAGCGTTAGGCCACTCCATACTCTCTCATCATGGCAGCCGGGGCTTTCAGAGGTTCTTTTTTTCTTTTTTCTTTTTTTCTTTTTTTCTTTTTTTCCTTTTTTTGTATGCCGCGAGACAGACAGACAGAGAGAGAGAGACACGGGCAGACCGGTCATTTGGAGTGCAGCGACTGGTAGCACATGCAACAAAAAAAAAAAGTCAAAAGAAGACTTCTTTCCTTCCCTTTCTTTTTCGAATCAAAGCCAATGACGAAATCGTCGAGTAAAAATAAAAATAAAAATAATAAACCCCCCCCCCAAAAGCCACACCACACCTCCCACTATTCTCCATACATATATATATTTACATGTATATACATACATATATGTACGCCCTCCAAAATACTGATAAAGAAGAAGTAAAGAGCAGCACAAGTTCACGACAACTCCCTGTGTATCAACGTCCAGCGAT
>JAIFKG010001319.1:0-59404 GCA_020351975.1 Phyllosticta ampelicida | reverse complement strand
GGCCAAAAAGGGGGCGTATCTATAACTCCTCTCTTAACGTGTGCCTTACGTCATCCTCGTGGTTCCCTATGGTTGCGCTGGAAATGCCTCCGCTTCCTCCACCTGACCGCGCATCTGACTCCCTCGCCTGCCCTCGGGTTGATCTTGAAGGCTTACTGCCTGAGCCGGAAGGCACCCTGGCCCCCGCTATAAGAACATGCGGTCCGCTCACAGAGCTCTCGGAAGCAGACTCGGTTAAGGATGGTCTCGACCGCTTTTCTTTGTTGGGCATGGTGGAGCAGAGTTCCAAGGGGAGAATTCCTTTCGGTCCACCTACTACCACCCAACTTTGTTCATGATAGCCTTTTAATTCCGCAGGTGATCGCCAGCAAGGGAAAATCCAAGAGATCCAACAGCATCACAGACATGGCGTGGAGAATTGTGCGAACAAACCCCGAGTGCGGATCTATTGTTTCCGCAAAACGATCGCGAGTGTCAAACGCAGTTCCGACGACACGGGGTTTCTACCGACTGGAGCTCAGAGATGAGGCAGGTTGGGCGCTGGATATCAGTGAACGGAAACTGTATCGCGTGTAACTGTCCATGCACTGTAGAGATGGCGCAATCTACCCTGGGCCATCAAGATCCCTCAAAGTGACCCTGTTGCAATGGCTGCCGGTTACTCGTCTAATTTTGATAGATGGCGACGTTATGGTTCAAAGTTTTCGAGGCAATAAGATGTGTTATTTTCGCTCTTTGACAAAGGATACTCCAGCAAAGCGTGCCAAGCTTCATCGACGCGACACTTGTCGGGTTCAAGGCTAGTTCTAACGTCGACTCGCAAACCAATTCCATAAAACTTCTGAATCTGAGCGGCTGTTTTTACACCAGCTGTTCTCACAAGCCACCTATCTTGTTAGTGCGGTATCTGATAGCGTTGGAAAGAACAAACATCGTGAGGGCGTAAAGCGCGTGTTATGGTGAGGTTTGGCCCGCAGCCGCGGCCGCCCAGTCCATCTGCCCGGCGGACATCTCCCCGGTTACGTGAGGGCGATCAACTCCAGGCGCCTGACCATACGAGGAAGGGAGCCCGGCAGCGAAAAATCCTCAATCTTGCAATACTTCTTGGCGTGCGTGGCGGTCGCTGCTCCCCAGTCGCCCTTGGACCCCCTGGCACAGACCCAGAATCGCAAGACACTTTACCCTTGAGAGTCGAGACCTCCTATTCCGGCAAACATGGCTCATGATACAAGCCTTGATCAATCAAGGATCTGTGGTTCAGTTGACCGGTGGTTTTGGTCCCAAGGCTTCGTGCGGTCGTCATTCGATAAGGGGCTGTCGTCTTTTCAAACACCCCTTTCGACGCACAAGTCGTTCACTGTCGCCTTCAACAAGGTTTACGCTTGCCCCTGTGCTCTTTGATGCTTTGGTTGCGAGACCGTGTGCCTATTTCACCGGCGTGGCCCCGAGTGCCTCAGCTGTCCGTCGATGTCGGTGAAGCAAAGCCATGTTTTTTCCGAGTTCGCGTCCGCGATCAGCAACACACGGTGAACGTAAAACGCATAAGAGGACGGCGAAAGTTGGAGATTACATGCAGCGCTAGGCTTTGAGAAGAGAGCGGATCATGAGGACGGACGTCGAATGGCTTTTACTTTCCGACACTACCACACCAGTCTGCGCCAGGGTACTCAAAGGCTAGTGTGGAAGCGCGATAGCTTTGTTTTCGCAGATTTACCCACCAATCGTTTAGCATAGAATGTTGAACTGCTATCATCAAATATTTATGATGCGTGTTTGTTGGTGGCTGTTGCGCCACTGATTGACAGCAGTCAGGGTCCATATCGTTATGCTGTACCATCCTTTCTTTATTGTGTAGTATACCTCTCCAGTCTTTTTTAAATTGAGTGGAAAAGGCCTCATCAACTTAGTCGAGCATCGAATCAAGAGTGCCATTGACTGATATTGGCGCCCCGCCAGAGGGTGCCGTGAACAGCATTTTTTAACAGAGCCAACGCAGGCTTTAAATGTTTGAAAGAATCCCATGCCGCGTGATCTTACGCTGGAGCAAAAGTGTGAAGAACTTGGAGATTTTCGAAGCACTTTTCTTGTCGTCCATGGGAACATTGTCGGTCGAGCTTTCAAGATTTCGAAGTACTCGAAGAGTCAAGCAATCTTTGCACAAGATCTTATGATGACTTTGATGTACGTAAGTAGATACTCCGCTTTTGCCTTACGGCTGTGCAAGTAAGAAAGAAGACCCCACCGGAAGCCCATTGAGCAGCTGTTACAGCGGCATACGTAACTGACTTTTTTGTGGTGCCATGCGGTCAAACACTCCTATTTCTTCTCGTTTAGATGCCTGGAAGTCATTCGTCTTTCTTCTTGATATTGGATTTTTGGGACTTACCGATGTTACTTTGTCGTTGCATTTGAACAGGGTCTCCGAGGTTACGTTTCTTGCAGAAGAGTCCTTTTCCAATACAAGTCCCGCATGATAAGCTGGCCACGACGTGCATTACAAGTGACTTGCTTTCAAATGCCGCATGAGTGGAGACTAAACTCGACAGTGCTGGTCCTATTTCCCTGCTCTGTGACTTGTGACCTCAATCAACTCTGAGAACCTGAAACACATGGTTTAGGGGCAATCTAAGACACACAGTCAAAGTCCTCTAGTCCCGACATCCAAGTGAAATAAGTTTCAACAAAAAGCAAGCATGGGCAGGTGATTCAAGATGACTTACCACGCCGACATGTCCATCCTTTCGGCACGGCACGAACCCCAGTCCCACGTCCGCGGAGATAAACCCGCGCATTGTAAGCCCATCACACATGTTTGCGCTCACATACATGTGAGCAATTAGGCGCAGTCTGGCGCAGATGGAGACGATGGGGCGCTGTCCTCAACTGGCGGGATTGGACTTGCGGGGAAGCAGTCTCCTTGCGGCAGCCTTTCCCAAACGAGGCTTTTGATTCGGTTGGACTTGGATGATCACAATGCGTATGAGGAATCTCAACTCTCGCTCCGGATCTAGGGAGACGTGCTAGGATGCTCGACATAAGACGGGTGTTTGTCCCGATGTTTCGATTCTCAAGCCTTCATCGCGTGTTTGCAGAGGTGTGGGACTCGTGCGCCGCCCGATTACCTGATGGTTTCCGATTTGAGTAGTCTCGGAACACCCCCTCTACTAGCAGCGCCGCCGTAAAGCGCTCACTTTGTTTTGGAATTAAGCTCGAGTCGTGGATATCGTTTTCCAGCGCGCAAGAAGCGCTACAAACGAATCTGAGGTTTGTACGGGCGACTGGTTTCGAGAGGACATGAGTTTCTTTGAGTGACAAGGCCTCATCGCCACGATACGGGCTGCTTTGACGAAAGACTGGCGTGATTACTCGTGCTACCGCAGGAATGGAACGGGTCATCACAATCCGGGAGAGCTTGCGGTTCTTCTTCGCATCATCGTTGCTCTCCCCAGCACCGAGTTGGTGTGGGAACAAGGGGCAGGCGACTGAGTGCTCTTCATACAGAGTATGGTTACGCGACTTGCCCGCTTCTCTTTCCTCTACCTCGTGACTTGCGAAATGAGTGGGCCAATAACCGGAGGTTGAGTTTGCTGGTCTGGCTGGCTGGTGGCTTTAATCTCGTTCCTGGAAGCTGTGTTCAGCCGCGGGAAAGCGTGGAGGGACGAAGGTAAATCCAGCACCGGAGAAAAGCGACCCGTTACATGGTTCAAAAGAGTGAAGTTTGGTTTGAAGTACGTCTAGCGTAGTAAGTAATCGATTGATGTTGCCCTGGACCCAGCAGGGTGCTGCAATGTTCGTAGCCGGCCGCAATGCACTCAACGGCCATGTCTTTTCACTGTCGCAGAATTGTCTTATCCTCGTACTAAGCAATTCTCATGCTACGCAAAGGGATTTTCTAGCTTGGTTTGGGACTCGACTGATCTTCCCTAGCTTTTTTGAATGGAAATACCGCCATGTCAAGATCCATACGTGCCGGCGAGAAAGGGGCGAGTCGTTTCTGTCGAGAGGAGGGTCTCGCAGTCTTTGCGGCCAGATGCCTTGACCCAAGCTGAATCGGGTACTCCTTTGCAGCCTGAAGCTAGAATCGAAATAGGTTGTCGAAGTCGAGAGCGCTCGTCTGATAGTAGAAGATCGGGGTGCAAGGCTGTGGGTGCCATTTCGGTGCGGCCTGCTGGGGACGAGTCGACGTGTCCTTCCCAACGCGGACGCCATGCCGCGGCGTTGGACTAGCTTGCCACTTAATATTCATGGGGGTTGGATGCCCTAGTGTTCGTGCAGAAATGGCTTGGAGTAAGTCGAACAGACGCAGCTCTTCAAGACCTCCATGACGTAATGTTGTGATCTTACCACAACAGGTCGACCCGCACCGGAAGCGAGGTCATTATCTGGGATCGGGCCGATCCCGTGCAGTCGCGTCTCCCGACCGCGAGGCCACAGGTACACCAAGAATGCACTCAACGTTTGACACCGCCGCAACATGAGCGACCAAGAGTCGGAGGCGTCGCATGCGCGCAAGCGCACTTTTGAAGAGATCGAAGATGTATCAGCAGCCGCCAATGGCGACGGTAAGCTCTAGAATTGTTGGCAGACGCGCAAGGCTAACCACAACTCTCTCTGTAGATCCATCCTCAGACGATGATGACGACTTCGGTCCAGCGCTACCTTCCCATGCCCCGAAGAAACGAAAACGGAAGCTACCCTATGCCAATCTCTACGTTGCCGCTTTGCCAACTGCCGAGCGATATTCGCGGTCTCTGATGCACAAGGACCAGCTTTGCTTTACGACGTTTACGCCATTGACAGACTTCCTCATCACAACGTCGATCGATGGAGTAGTTAAGTTCTGGAAGAAGAACAAGGGAGGCGTCGAATTTGTCAAGGAATACAGCGCACATGGGGGCAAGACAATCCTGTCGGTCAGCGTGAGCGCAGACGGGCGCAGCTTCGCGACAGCAGGCGCAGACAAGACTGTCAAGATCTTTGACGTCGTCACGTTCGACCTGCTCACGATGCTGGAGTTTGAGTCGGTGCCCAAGTGCGTCTGTTGGATTCACAGAAGGGGCGCGCCGCTCCCGCTTCTCGCAGTCGCGCTCGAGGGCGACAACTTTATCAGAATACACGACGGGCGTGGTGAGAACAAAGAGCCACTCCATGTGCTGAAGCGCATGCACAGGCAGCCAGTCTCGTTGATGACCTTCAACAACGAGTACGACTGTGTCATCTCCTGCGACGTTGGAGGCATGCTCGAATACTGGAAACCCGAAGAGCCGTTCAACCTGCCTGACAATGTATTCAAGCTCAAAAGCCAGACCAGCCTTTACCTATTCAAAAAAGAGAAGAGCGTACCTTCATCTCTGACCATATCACCGAACGGCAAGCAGTTTGCCACATTCTCATTCCCAGACCGGCAGGTGCGCATATTTGATTTTGCCTCGGGAAAGCTGCACCGCTGCTATGACGAGTCGATCAACACAGCCATCGAGATGCAACAAGCGGGGACTGCATACCACAAATTTGAAGATCTGGAGTTTGGGCGCCG
Source organism: Phyllosticta ampelicida (assembly GCA_020351975.1). NCBI lineage: Eukaryota > Fungi > Ascomycota > Dothideomycetes > Botryosphaeriales > Phyllostictaceae > Phyllosticta > Phyllosticta ampelicida. The sequence continues at coordinate 53,868 of JAIFKG010001319.1, read as the reverse complement.
TCTCGCCGTTGAGCGAGATCTCGACAATGAGTTTACGCGCCCTAGGATGAACGTCGTCTTCGACGAGACGGGCCACTTCACCCTGTACGGCTCTATTGTGGGCGTCAAGGTCTTGAACACCTTTGAGAACCGCATCGTAAAGGTCTATGGCAAGACGGAGCCGTTCCGGGCCCTTAATCTCGCGCTGTACCAAGGCCAGCCGGACAAAAAAGCTGTGACAACGGTCGAGATGGCTGCCAGTGATAACCCTCTACTGAAGGAGGCTGAGGCGAGAGACGCGTTGCTGATTAGCACTGGCTCCGCAAAGCCGCGCTTCTACATGTTTAGCAACGACGAACCGTACGCGCTTAATTTCCTTCCCAGAACAGTCGGGAAGGTTTCGATGCTAACGCGTCCCACACCACAGAGTCAGCAAATCCGAGCGCGATATCCACAACGAAAAACCGCGCAATCTCGCAGCATCCAGACCTCAAGCGCCCGCACAAGCCAACGAGGTGCGCAGCGGCGCCGTGGCCACCCTGCACACGACGCTGGGCGACATAGTGCTGCGGCTCTTCCCGACCATTGCGCCCAAGGCGGTTGAAAACTTTGTCACGCACGCGCGCAACGGCTACTACGACAACGTCATCTTCCACCGCGTCATCAGGAGCTTCATGATCCAGACGGGCGACCCCCTGGGCGACGGCACCGGCGGCGAGAGCATCTGGGGCGGCGTGTTCGAGAACGAAATCAGCCCCGAGGCCAAGCATAAGAAGTACACGCTGAGCATGGCGAATGCGGGTCCCAATACCAATGGCTCGCAATTTTTCATCACGACGGCTGATACCCCGTGGCTTGATGGCAAGCATACGGTTTTTGGCAAGGCGATTGATGGATGGGAAGTCATCCATGCGATCGAGAAGACTGCGACGCACAAGGAGAAGCCGAAGGAGGACATCAAGATTGTGAGTATTTCGGTGGCATAGAGGGTAAGAAGGAAACCCCCCTTTTGGCACGAATTTGGCGAGCGGTGAGTGGACAGCAAACAGGTGCGTGTTGTGTGGATGAGGCCGGCTTGGAAGCAGTGGAGGGCGGTTCCTGTGAACGTATTGATTTCGCAGCAAGCAAGATGGGGAGAAGCGCCGATGTGAAGGCATCAGCTCGATGTTCGACACGCACCAGATACTGCAGTCTCATCTAATGTCTGTGTGTCTGTCTGCCTGTGTTGTGATGTGCTGCTTCTCAGCGGCATGAATAGGAAACGGACAAAGCATTATGGCCCGTGCGGGCCTCTTCGATAAAAAGACTATTGATGCACACGAATCGAAGAAAAAGACAGCTTCCTGACTGTTCCTCGCGACTGTTTCGCCAGAGAGCTTGAATGCTTCCACGTTCTTTACGCATGCCACGATGTTTTGGAAATAGGTCCTCGAATTGAGATTTCTACCTTGATCCGGTGCAAGGGCTAAAAGCAAAGAAAGGGAGCTAATTCCTGGCAAAAGGATCAAATGCTAAAGTTCGGGGCTGTGTGGTATCTCTGTCCTGCCAGTGCTGACTAACCTCGCAATACGGGGAATTCTTGCAATTGCGGCCTCTTTGAAAAACCATGACGCTTGCCCCTTAACCTCTCCCTAAAAATTGCTTTTACAAGCTCTTGAAAATGCTGCACGAAAGAGAAGAAAACGGTCTTAGCCCGGCCGGCTAGGGAAAATGAAGAAAGGGTGGAAAGCCGACCCGATCGATTGCTCCTCAGCTGCTCAGCGACTGCCTTGTATCGACTGTGAACGTGCTGTCCGAAATCTTCACCTGAAAAGGCTTGTCGACGGGTCTGCGATTGGACGACTCGCCATGGAAAAATTCGCAAACAAAACTGAGGACCTGGCCTTTCGGGCTCCTGTAGACGGTAATCACGTCGCCCGTATACAAAATACCGTACGGGTAACGGCCACCGGGCGGTGGAGAAGGCAGCGTGATGCCATTGACTTCGACACCCCTGCGGCTGTTTGTGTGAATATGTACGTTGAGGCCGGGCATCTTGGTCCAGTCATTGTTGGGAGCAATCGGTTCTTTTTTGCCAGGCCAATGGTGCCAGAGCGTAAAGGCGTTCTTAGGGATGCGTGCGTCTTCTTTTTCGGGGTATTGAAGTGTACAGTCTGAATGACGTCCCCATGATTCACAGGCATTCTCAAGACGAAGGACGGTGTGGTAGAATGAATCCGGGGTGGTGGTAAGATTCCCCAAGCGCGGCTTGGGACGACGGAATCCACCGTCCGTTGAAGAATACGGTTGGAATGCCCCAGCAGTGGTGTTTGGGACATCTTCGCTTCCTCTACGATTCATGCTGCTGTCCGTCTCATCCTCGCTGGTGTCAGAAGGAACATGTGTCGAAGGCATGGAAAGAAGCTCCGGAGGTATGTGAACCGGACCTCGACTGAAATCGACGCCGCTTATTCTGGTGGAATACTCATCATTATGAGTCGATTCGTCATGCGCATTCCAGAAAAATGATGATGGTGTGGGCAACTTTATTTGTCGGCTGAATCCATGTCTTTGCTTCGGAGTCAATTCTTGAGATGGCTGCGAAAGGCCCTTGAGCACCGAGTCTTTCTGAGAAGGTCCCACAAGTGGTGTTGATGTATCTGAGACCTGTAGGCTATGCTGCTGTGATACTTCAGGTGTCCGAGGAGTTGTTGGCTCGTTCTGGTCTCCCTCAGGCGAGTTCGGGGATCTCGGAGAGTCCATGCGCAAATCTCGAACCATGGACTCGGCACCAAGGAGACTGCTAGACGGGCCGTTACTGTTGGTATCCTTGGGAGTTGTCAGGTTTTCCATTGACAACGCATTGCAACCTTTAGCGGACTGGTTTGCTATGGAACTCTTACTGTCTGTGGCATCTTGTCCGCTGAATTCCGACTCGTCCTCGGAAAACAAAGCTTGATGAGTCTGTCGGTCCAAAGCCGCGGAGCCTTGCAGAGCCGACTGACCTATCTCGCCATAAAGTCGAGGTCCCGTTGCAGGGCCGCGCTGTGAGACTGTGTAGTTGCCACCATTTGCCGCTGATCTGCGCGATGCGTAAGAAAGCTCGGGGCTAGAGTCGGATTCGGAGACGCCACGGTACTGGTGGAAACGCGGATGCAATTTGTCATGCTTGATACGCTTGGACTTATGTATTTCCAACGGCTCCTCTTCAGGCTCGGATTCCTCTTCGTCGTCTTCGTCGTCGTAGCTGTCATCCGGCACACTGTACCCAGGATTCATTTCGCTAAGGCTTAGTTGCGAGAACCTGTCCTCAGAAGCCTGGAATGCAGCCTCCTCATCCTCATCATCCTCTTCGGGAATGTCTTCCAGGTCAGGGCCGACGGCGTCTGGGACAATATCTCTCGCGACTTTAGCCAGCCAAGGGTGACGTAGGCACTCTATGTCGGTTGGTCTCATCGCTGGATCAGTGTTGAGCATCGACATCAGCAGATCAATGGCCTCTGGTGACACGCCGCGCTCTTGCAAAGGTGTCGTATCCAAAGGCGTGCCCATGATCTTGTTGAACATGCCCCTTCCTGTATTGTCCAACACGCCCTCGAATGGAGGACTGCCACAGAGCGCGAACCAAAGGACGGCGCCGAACGACCATATATCGACGGATTGACTATATGAGTGGAATGCCTTCTTCGGTTCACCAGGCTTTCGGCGCTTTTGGCCCTTGGAGTTGCTGTTGTAGTGTGGAAATACCTCTGGTGCGCAGTAGAGTAGTGTTCCGCAAAAAGTTTTGAGGAATGTCTCATTGTTGCTCACAACCTTGGACAATCCGAAATCTGACAACTTGACATTGAAGGGGTCTTCAGAAGCGATGAGAATGTTGTCCGGCTTGATGTCGCGGTGCGTAATTTTCCTGGAGTGAAGGTATGCCAGCGAGCTGAAAATTTGACACGCAACTCTTTGAGCCGCTGGTTCTGGGAGTAGCTCGTGCCTATTCAGCCACTCCGACAAGTTTCCACATGGCACAAACTCCATGATGATGTAGAGATGATTTCCCCTGTCCACACAATCAATGTACCGCACAACGTTTGGATGATCCAGATCCCTCATTATTTTCATCTCGTTGTCGAGCTTCTTGTCTATTTGGCCGTTCTTCATGAACCGCTTCTTCTCGAGCTCCTTGGCGGCGAATAGCTCCCCATTCATGACGGTAGCGAGCTTGTACACAGTGGCAAAGGCGCCTTTGCCAAGCTGGTCCACGACGTTGTAATCGGGTTTGCCGTTCCATCGCATTCCGTATGTTTGGCCGGAAGACATGACGGGCACAACTGGACCTCCGCGAGTGACCGCTTTTGGCCCCATATCACCACCGTCCGGGTCATTCTCTAGCTGCGCGTGGAATCGATCCCAGGCGAGTTTAACTTTGGTGAGGTAGTTTTGGAATTGGCGCTGCCATCGCTCCTCGTATCCGTCTTTTGCTGGGATTTTGACATGGAATCTGATTATCTCGTCGTTCTTGGGAGACATGATGGATATTATGGAGCCAGAGTTTAGCATTGTTGTCTCTGGCGACGAGCGATTTTTGGTTCTGCGTTTGAGAAGCTTCTCGTCAACCATGGTGCCGTTCGTGGACAAATCCTCCAGCATCAAGACTCCCCATTCATTGATGTAGATGCGGCAATGGATGTTGCTGACGCGTTTGGAGACTTCTGGACCAGTCTGGAAGATAATGTCGCATTTTTCATGAGAACGACCAAACAAAAACTGTCGATGTGTCTGCTTGAGTTGAGAAGAGAATCTCAACGCAATGTCGGTAACACAGCCGGCGGGATTGACGACAAAAGTCTCGGCCTCTCCAGCAGACTGGGTAGGTTCAGGAATGGCCGCGACTCCTTGTTGGTGAATGTTGGTGTGTAGGATGTGTTGCGGATTGTGCTCAGCATTGAACTTGACGATATAATAGGCGGCGGGTGCAGCTGGTGTCAGGATGCAGAAGATATCCGACACCTCCTCGTCATCCAGTCCAAATGTGCCTTGCCCGAGACGACGAGGGTCGAGGAGTGGTTGCGTTAAAGGTTGAGTTAGTTGGTCATCGCTTGGCAGTGGGTCAGTGGTGTCTGGCAACGCCTTGCCGGTGGCGTCTGGCTGCAACCATTCCGGTGACACCATGCTTTTCTAGATCGTCGCAGGACTAGAGGCTGAAGGTCAGGGAGTGATCACGAGAGAGATTGGAGATGGGAATTGAGAGTTCTCGCACCGAAGGCCAAGACTTTCACAGCGCAAACCAAAGGAGGGGTCACGTACCTGACGCCGAAGCAGCGACGAGATGCAATCCAGGCAGCGTACGAATGGACGCACTACTTAACTGTCCAAAACCTTGAATTTGGGGTACAATGTGTCCATTCGATGCGCAAATAAGGGGTCTTCCTGCTTCGCGACTTCTGGTTGGTACTTTTTCCCAAGCACTCTTTTGGTGATTCCCAGCAATCGTAGCGAAGACCAAGCTATATAGATCGCGATCGGTCGGTGCGTGCGCAAGAGTCAGAGGTGGAATTACGTGTTTAGACGCGTTTTTCAAAGCCCAAGCGATGGCAGGAGGCAGCGCAAAAAGACTGGGACACGGTCGATTTCAAAATAAAAAAAAGGCTGTGTGGGCGTTGCGCGACGAGTGTGCCGTCAATGGCTACGAGGCAGTAGGAAAGTGGAGGCTGGAGGCGGTCGGAGGACGCAAGGGGGAGATGGAGAGGGAATGGAAGTGGAGGCAGTCGAGATAGAAGGTCTTGATGGGAGCAGACAGGACCAATGGCGACTGAGCGGCCGTTGCACGGCGTGGTGTTGTCGAGTGGCTGCTACGGATCATGTAGTTCGACGGCGACAGTGACGGCGACAGCGACGGCGACAGCGACGGCTACAGCAACGGTTGCCCGGTAGGCACGCACCCGCATGGCGCCAACGAGTCATTGGCTGCTTGCTGCACAGACTCCCCACAGCCTGTGGAACTCTCCACCACGCCCATTCATGAAACTCTCCGCCGTCTGGCTGTATGCACCTCCTCTCACTATTGTACTCTATGCTGTCCTCTCACCCTTCTCAAGATTCTCACTTTCGGCACCATCTTCACCCCAATCCACCATCCCTTTGTCACCTTGCCCCTGACCAGCCTCTCCATATTTCCAACCCAACTTCCATCGCCAAACAGCACTTGGCTGAACCCTCTGACTCGGCTTGTGTCACCCCTGCCGTTGGCTTCTTGGTCAAGCTTGACCTTCTCTGATGCACCCCCTGCACCGCCAAACTCATCATACGGGCTCACAATTGCGACCCCTCCAAAGGCTTCAATCACATCAACCACCTCCCATGCACCAATCGCCGTCTCAATGTTTTCTACCAGTGCAAAGTCAAATGCGTCCCAAAAGGCAGGCTCGAGCAGTGCCGTAGCGTTGTTCGTCTTGTCAAAGTGCCATATCGCCGTCTCACGCCCCATCTCCCGTTTCCCTGCCCATTTCTCAGGGGCCGAAAGGGGCAGTGGTGGAAGCAATATTCTCGCGACCGAGTCCGACAGGAACTGCGTCGCACCCGTCTGACAAACCAGGTTGTCAAGGTGGACTTGGACGGCGCGCTTTACGTGAGGCTCGCCGCTGTTGCCGCCGTTTTCTGGCTCCGCAATCGCAAATGATGTGCCCAGTGTGGTCGAGTCAGGCGTCGAGGCGGCGACCAGCGGCCCAAGGCGGGTGAGCGCTGCGCCGCCCGGATAGTTTGCTGAGGAAACGGCAAGTAGGGCGGTAGAGGCCACTGCCGAGAACGCAAGCGAGCCTACGAGTGTGAGACTGAGGGCGCGGTAAAGTAGTGACTTGGCGCGATGCGTCCAGAGATAGCTTGCAGAGGCCGCGGCAGAAGCTGTCAGAGCTGGCACCACGTAGACGACGAAGCGCCATTCCTTGTGGGGGAGAGCGCTGTACAGAGCTACAAAGGCGAGGCTGGGGAAGACCAAGTCGAATGATGGACCACGAGTTGACGAATTCAGCAGGGAAAAGGGCAAGAGGAAGGTCGGAATCAGCGGATTGAGGAGAAGGCGCGGTAGCGCGCTAAACAAGTAATGGTGCCACGGCGAAACGCCCCACTCCGAGGCGTGTCCTTGGATCGTATTGTAGGCAAAGGCAGTCCATTCGGGCCACAGGAGTGTTGGATATGTGCGCCAGAAAAATGTATCGACCGGTATGGTGATGGCAAGAGCGACTAAAGCTCCCGAAAGACCTGCTGGTATGACCACACGGAGGTAGGGGAACAGACTTGAGAGACCTGAGGAGCGAAGCCTTTTGAGTAGTTGATGCAGAGCAAGTGTGGACAGGTAGAGCGCAAGCTCTGATCGGAAAATTACGCCTGCAATTGTTAGAACATAGAAAGATAGACGCAGGTTCCGATTCGAGGCGACTTTGTCCGCAGAAGTGCTGGAGTCCAAGTAGAACCGGAGAGCCAAATTGCCTGGAGGAGGAGGATCAGTTTTTGATGTGACATTTTTCTAGGCTAGAGACTCACTCAGTCCCAAAGCAAACATGTTTGGAAGGGTCCGGGAGGCATAGTACATGATGTGGAACTGTGTGGCGTGGAACAAGACGAACCAAACCCCAGCAGTCTTGCCAAAAACTTTGGACACGGCCGAACGCAAAGACAGGAGCGCAAATGCGTTGTAAAGTCCAATGACCATACGAGCGACCACTTGAGTCTGGGCAGGGGAAGATACATAATTTCTCCAAGGCCATGACATGCCAGAGACCAGTAAGGCACCTACAAAGGTCCGGGGCACTGATCCAGGAAAGGAGACATGGTCGAACTTGGCAGCGATCTCCTCGTTGGAGTTACGAAGAGGGATTCCGTGGGCCAGTATGTCGTGGATGGCTTGGATGTTGAAAGATTCCTCGACTTTGGTAAAAGGAGCCCCAAAAAGGTGTATCAAAATGACAGTTGGAAGGAGAAGCGTGATGCAAGACTCTAAGACCTGTCAAGACGCTATTTGTAGTCGAGAATAGGTATTTCAACTAACCAAGGATTGGATTCATCTTATCGACTGGTCATCTTCCTCCACAGTGCGGCGGAGGAGTCAAGTCAGGTGTTTTGGTGGTGAGTTGCGAGGAAGCACATCTGGCTGCTTCGGCACCCAAGTCGTCGATCGGTCAAACACGCCTGCAGGTGAAACCTAGCACCCCTGCGTCATCCTCCCTGTCTCCACAACATAGGTTGCTCCCGTCGCGTCCGCCTCAGCATCTCTCGTCCATGCTTTTGCAGCTGTCAGCGCGCTCTGTCAATCGCTGAAAATGCGACTGCAAAACGTGCTCCCTCGCTAGGCTCATCCTCTCGGATCCATCCAACATCTCCGCCATGGGATCCCAATTCTCGCCGGCGTCCCTTGCCGCACCCTCCATCCTCGCCCTAATAGCCTTCCTCGCGACCTCGCAGTACCTCTTTCTTCACATCGATCCGGCCCCGTTCACACGCGATCAGTACATCAAGCTTAATGTGCTCATATTCGGCGTAGCGATCAGCCATATCCGGGCATGGATGACGGACCCGGGACGCGTGCCGCAAGGCTGGACACCCGAGCCGGTGCGTGTCTACGGCGAGAAGCCAAAGACGGACAAGCAGGAGGTGCCACAAGGAGGCAACCGGTGGTGCAGCAAATGCGATGCGCCGAAGCCTCCGCGTGCGCACCACTGTAAGACTTGTGGGAGGTGAGCAACGCCTCAGCATCTAGCACGAGGAGATGGACGACAATGGCTAATGACACGCCCAGGTGCATACCAAAGATGGATCACCACTGCCCGTGGATTGCAAATTGCGTCTCCTACACCACTTACCCACACTTCTACCGCATACTACTCTACGGCACAGCCGCCCTTTCGTACAACGAATACCAAATCTGGGTGCGGCTCCAACATCTATGGGAAAACCGACGGCTGCCCAGCTATCTAGGACCAACCACGCCGCTGCTGCTCCACCTTTTCGCGCTCACGCTCTTCAACACGCTCACGCTCGTCACGGTGAGTCTAATGTTCTTGCGCTTCGGAAAACTGCTCTTTGAGAATGTCACAACGATCGAGACGTGGGAGATTGAGCGACACGATACCCTTGTACACCGAGCCAAGTACCTCGGCGGTTACCTGGCAGGGCCCGATGGGGCGCGCGTGCGTATCCGCCGCGTCGAATTCCCTTACGATATTGGCGTGTGGCCGAACCTGGTGCAGGCCTTTGGCACTGCCAACCCACTCGTGTGGTTCTGGCCCTTTGCCGCAACGCCGCATGCGCGCCACGGCCTCAATTTCGAAGTCAATGGCTTCGAGGACGCATTGGTTGCGTGGCCCCCGCCAGACCCGGACCGCATGCCCCGGATCAGACGAATATTTAATCCAGAAGAGGCGTTTACGTATCGGGGCGATGAGCTGGCTGCGAAGAATGGAATCGACATTGAAGCATTTAGGCGGCGCCAGGAGAAGGATTTGAAGAGATGGCAGGGTGGCAGTAAGGACAGCGCTGGCAGTGGCGTCCTGCAGAGGCGCAGACCGTTCCACGAGCGATTCGACAGCAGCGGCACGCTCGTTCCGTCAGACATCGAAAGCGAAGCCAATTCGGAAAACGAGGGCAGCGATGCCGACTTTGGGAACGACCGCACCGAAGTGGATGGCGAGGAAGCATGGAGGAATTCCGAAGGCGAGACTTTGAAGGACTTTGGCGTCGATCAAGATGCCGAGTTCTACGACGAGGACGACGTGCCTTTGAGCGAGCTGATTAGAAGAAAAAGGGCAACGGCGGTGCAGTAAGCTCTTGATGACGAAAGTAATGAAGAAGAAGCATCAAATTCTATGTGTAGATTTAGAGTCAAAGAACCAAGCAGCTTGGCTGCAGTTGTGAACATCACATTCTCAACATATGGGAATCCAGTCATTGATTAAAACTATCTAGCTCGCGAAATGCAAAGAAAACAAGTCAAGGAGAAGAGAAGACATGCACCAAGAGTTCTTTGCTCCTTCCTGCAACAATCCATCGTCTCCTCCCCTTCCAAAGTACGCATATCTGCAGTGTCAAAAAGGCTCCCGCGACGTACACACAAGGCGTGAGGTAAGCGACGTGAGCTAAGGACGGCCGTTTCGTTGTAGCGTTCAGTCGTGCAAGCGTGATCGTAGCGGACGTAGTGTAGCCTGAATCTCTCTCTCTCTCTCTCTCTATGTGTGGCTCCGGCTCCTCACTAAAGCAAAAGCATCATGTGCTCAATCAATCGACCAATCAACGCGACCTTTAGAAAGGAGTGGACGACGGCGACATGATCCCCCACACTGTGACAGTAACAACATTAGGATCAAGGATGGGACAGCCAGCCGGCACAGACACCGACGACAAAGGCGCCGACATAGGCGATGTCTTCACAGAAACAGGAACAATCTGTGGTCCGCTCGCAGTCGTCGGCGGTCCTTCAACCTTGGTCCAAGGCGAAGGCATGGAAATGAAGCTGTTAGTGTCTGTCGAAGATGCAGCAGCAGCTGAAGAAGCTATGGACGAGCTGATTTCCGCCCTGAGCGAGGCGCTTATTGAGGCGATGAGAGAGGAGAGTGGCATTGAGAGCGGTGCAACGGGAGTGTTGGGGCCGATGATAATGCTTCCCTCGGTACTGGACGAGGGAGGTAAGACCGTCATGTAAGGAGGCTCATAAGTCGCCTGGATGACTTGGGTATCGGAGGGCGAAGACGTTGGCAGCGCTGCCGATGCCGCGGATTCGGAAGCGCGTGAAGCGAGGATGGCGGAAGCCTCGGAGATGGGCGGCAGGATGCCAAATGGATGCCGCCCAGAGGAGAGAAGTGGAAGAGCGGTAGTCGAATTTGCGGATGGTGTTGGAGGGGAGGCCGAAGCGAGGATATTCGATGCTTCGGAGAAGGGTGATAGGATGCCGAATCGATTGCCTCCTGAAAAGAGAGGCGGAGAAGCGGCGGGCAGCGACGATGGAGTGTTGACGACAGGAGTTCCTACGATAAGTGGTCTGAAGAGATGGGAGTTTGCTGGAGGCGCTAGGTACGTCACAACGACCGAAGAAGAGACCGTGGCAACAGAAGTTCCACCCGGGTAGTTGTAGGCTGGTGTTGACAAGTTTTCTAGTTGAGAAGAACTCGGACTGGCTGCGATCGGTGTGCTTGCGATCCCTTTGGAGAATCGCACCGGGGTCAGCAGTGGATAAGTATATATGACATTGTTGGAAAGGGTATCATATGAAGAACCAGTCGACGATTCGCTAGATGGGGAAGTTGGGCTTGAGCCCGAAGGTAGCGAAGCCGATGGGAGTGAGGTGTAAGTGGCGGGAATAATGGCATCGGATGTTCCCGAAGGTGCGACCCCTGATGGCAGAAGCGACGAAGTCGGGAATGAGAATGGCAGGATGGAAAATATCCGGTCAGACGTCTCGGTTGATACAGTATCCCATGCCTTCGAGGTGGGGAAAGAATCTGTCGAAGTAGCTGAAATAGGGAGAATGGAAAATATTTGTTCAGACGTCGCATTTGGCGAAATATCTGAGAGGAGGGGAGTCGAGGTTGGTGGTGAAATAATTGTAGAGACTGAGACTGGCAGTATAGAATACATTTGGTCAGATGTCGAAGCAGTCTCCAATGAAAGAGCCGACGAAGTTGGGAATGAAGCGTCTGAGGAGACTGAGATTGGAAGGGTGGAAGATATTTGATCGATTGTCGAGGAGATGGACAAGAAAGACATGGACCCCGAAAACTCCGACACAGGGGTCGAATACGCGGACGAGGCCACCGAAGTGTTCGACGGAGGCCTTACATGTAGCGTTGGGAAGGTAGAGTTGGTCATGTTGCCACCGGATGACTGTACATAGACCTGGTAATCCTCTGTTCGGTATCCCAGGTTGGGGCTGTCGAGTCTGCCATACTGCCTTCGCTGAATCCTCGAGTTTCTGAAGGCTAGCATCTTCTCGAGTTCCCGGGGCCCTGGCAGCTGTTCGCCTCCTCTAGGTTCAATTCCTCTCTTGTCTTTCGTCGCTGTAGGCTGAGCACAAACCACACTGCCGACTTGAATTGGGCCGTACCAACAGTCCCAGTAGCCCAAGGGACTGCTGAAATCTGCTTCGTAGTGGGCATACAACACTTCGGTGCAGTTTCCTTTACGTGCGCAGGTAATCTCGCACATGTTAAGGCCACCAGAAATATCGCCAATCCCGGTGCGGAAACCGTGGTTGGGACCGAGATAAGCAGACATCGGGGAGCATGGTTGAATCGCTGCGACCTGGAACTGGGTCGAGGGCAAGGACCCAGCCGCTGCCGAGGTTGGAGTCAAAGGTAGGCTCAATGCCTCTATGAGATATTAGATTGCAAGCGACAGCTAAACATAATTACCAAACTCACCAGAGGTCTGCACGACAGAGAAGCCTGAAGGTGTAGCCATGAGGCTACTAGGAATCATCATTGCGCTGCTCATTGGGCTGGATTGACCAAGGCCAAGAAAGCCACTGGATGAGCGTCCAAAGGAAGACCCAGCCGCAGACACAGCGGTCGATGGGAATGTGGAGGACGAAGGGGCGACAGACAAAGATCCACCGTCATCTTGGTAAATTTTCATCGACTTAATGTCCCAGTAGGCATTATCAAAGGCCGACGGGTTGCCGGCAACATAAAATTTGCAACTGTCCCAAGCATCGTATCCAGGTGTCTGTGGGCAGGACGACGAGGCGTTGAACGTTGGGCCAGCCCATTGTCCGCAAAAAGTAATGTCGAAGACGATTTTGTGGTTCCTGAAATACCGGTCAATGTCGCAACCGCCTTGGAAGTTTGACATGGGCATGCCAAATTCACTCGAGTCTGGCTGGCCCGCGGTGATGCTGCGAGGAATGTTTGCTCGCTCAAAGAACCACACGCGGATGTAGTCGGAAGTCCACTCCATAGCGTAGACTCCACCCTGAGCCATGCTAAAGCCTGCACCATAGCTGAAAGGATTTGTAGACACAGAGCCGCAGCCATCTGAGCAGTCAAATGCGTCGGCAGTTGCAGTTTGGCCTTTGCCCGTGATTGTGCACCCATGGCTCGAGGCGTAAATTTTGTTGGTATTGTTTGAATTGAGGTTAACACCCTCGATGATATCTTGGATTATGTGAGCAAATCGTCGAAAACATGGGGGTTTAGTAAATGGCGGGCATACCAATTTCGCCATCTGCTGGCCATGTGTTGATGTCTCCCACAGTCCACCAGGCCGGCCATGTCCCACATCCGTAGGGCATGTGGTTGAGGTCAAGGATGAATAGACCATGGTTATAGCTTCGCGAGCTTTGCAGGCGAACGCTAGGTCTTCCTCGGTCCGAGTAAACATTGTATATGTGCTTGGTGTCGACACCAATGTAGACGCGATCGCTTGTGTTGGAAATCAACCCATCTTCTTGTGCATAAGTCTGATTCACGTAATTCACGAAGCCTTCCGTGGGATCAGTCAACTGATTCAATCGTTAGTCTCTGGCCAGCTGCTGCCATGTATGTTGGGACTTAGGCGCATACAGTGAAAAAGTCGAATTTGTCAAAGAAGTTTGACGGCTCATAATCATCAACGAGAACGTAATTGGCGGACGCTGGAGAAAGCAATGCGGCGAGTAGAATCAATGGTGCTGTCCGTAACGGGCTGAAGCGATACTGAGGCATGTTTGCTGGTTTAGAAAGTACATTGGCGAGCCACATCGACTGGGTGCAGAGGACGGCATATAGAGACATGAGACAGCCACGGCGTGCTGGGGAGAAGTTAAGAATGTATTTTGGGCTTTCTTCGCAAGCCACCCAAGAATTATACGCGCAACGGCCAAGCGTAGGGAGGAACTCGCCGTTCCCCTTGCTTTACGGCGCAGTTGAACGAATGGAAATGAAGATGCCCAGGAATAGCAAGCCATTGGTGCGCATGGAATGCAAAATTTGGTTGAAGATCTCATGATAATCTGCAGCATACAGGTCGATCAGATGTAACTTGCTGTCTTAGTCGACAATAAAAATGGCGTTTCCTCAGGTAATAGTCTGCAGACTGCTTCGCAGAAACACCATTGCTCACATGGTGTTCTATCGGCGAACGAGGGGTTGCTTAGCGAAGCAAGGAATGTAGTAGTCTCCTGTCAACAACACCCCTTGAGACATGGGGAATCCTTAGATTCTCGGAAAATGAGGTTGGTATTCGCATGATCAAACCAACCTGGCTGCGGCCTCGGTCCAAGTCGTCGTTGGTACAACAGAGTCAAGATGAACTACTCGATTTGTGAGTCAAGGCTACAGCTAAAGGACATGCAGCAGACCCGCTGTTTGACAACTTACATCTTTGGGGCTGGTTCTTCCAAAATGTAATAGAACGTAGCCATTGGAAGGCATTTTGCAATCCTAGGCTGGCGTCTCCTCATCCGAATCAACCCATCCCTCGATCGCTCATGTCCGGCCTGATGTGCCCATAATTCTCTCGTCTCGAGTCCTCTGTCGCTGCGCTCTTGCTACTGCCTCCTCCTTCTGGTCTACCTGACCCGGGCCACCCAGCTGTGACTGCGATTGTGACTGCGACTGAGACAAGATGGGATCCGTCATGTACGAGTCGTTTGGGTCGTGGTGGTTTTCATTTGGTTTCTGCTGTCGCAGCTGCTGCTTCAAATGCCGCTTTTCTTTGTTTTGTTCGTATTCCTCGATGTCTTTCGCCGTCAGTGAGATAACGGTAGAAGCACGGCGGAGCATGTTCGATAATTGAGTCGCTGTAGTCGTAGTCCAGCTTCTATTCAACGTGATAGGACAGAGGAAAGAGAGGGTTCACAGGGATTCGAGTCAAACTCCAAGCCAATATTCTAATGCAGTTGTTGTTGTTTGGTAGAAGTCCTGGCAGATGGCGCGGCAACCAGTTTGTCTGCCCCAGCGCATCACGCCAGGGGAGACGTGCCAAGAAATCTCGGGCAAAGTCCAGAGGAACCTCACCATCGTGCACCTCCAATTGACATTCGTGCATCCACACTACCAACATGCACATACGGCACTGCCGGCCCTCGCCACTATTCTCGCGGGCAAGCCGCCATGATGCGGTTGTCCTTATTCAATCAATTCGCTCCTTCTACGTGTCCGCCCGCCGTTGCGACGAGAATACGTCTCGATCTGGCCCGTCCGATCTGATTGCTCGCAACGGTATGTTTATTGCCCAATTACCATGACCAAAGCTTAGACTCATCAATAACCAGATCGTCCGGACATTTCACGCGCCGCACGCGCCGCCGCCGCCGCAACTCAACTCAGCCAGCTTCCATACGGACAACGAGCGCCGTCGACGGACGGCCCCAGCCTGAGATGGAACACGCGATCGAGCTACGGAAATCCAAGCGTTCGATCTGGAGGAGCTGGAGCTGGGGCTGGAAGCTACGATGGTGCCAGGCCGTCCCCGGGCGGCAGAGTTCTTAGTCCACCTCGTGGCGGCGCAAGGCCTGGACCTCCTCCCGGCGGCAGAGTACTTGGACCGCCTCGTGCAGGTGGTGGCAGGATGCTTGCTCCCTCGCGCCCAGGAATGGGAGGCAAACGCCCGCAGAGAAAGAGATCGGCCCGCGGGCCCCGCAAGCGCCGTGATGGCCCCAAAAACACATCAGACGAGTTTGGGCTGACCGACACAATGCTCAAGTACCTGGTGCAATTGAAGGGAGAGCAGCGCAAGATCAGGGTGCACGAGTTGAAGGAGCCGACCAAGAACGAACTGCTCAACAATGCGGCGCTGAGCGCGTCGCTGGGACAGACCAACGGCGCGGCGCAGCTGCTCGAAGGGCGCCTACGATACCTATCCGAGCGCAAGGAGATGCTGCCGTCGAGTCTGCAGGAGCTGGCGCGCCGCCTGGTGAAGGGCAAGTTCGTCAAGTTGGCGAGCGAGCGCGAGCGCGAAGCAGTGTTGGCCATGGTGCAGCAGCACCAGGAGCAAATCGCAGCGAAGCTGTCGGCTAAGAAGGGCACAGAAATTGCGCCCAAGACGATCGAGTTCGAGGAGCTAGCCGAGGCACCCAAGAAGAAGACTATTGACCTCATGGTCTTGGGACGGTATGACTTGGAGGACGTCAAGCTCACCCAGGACAATCAGATTGCCTCTTGGAAGGAGGTCATGATGCAGCAATTGCAGAAAAACGGAAGCTACGTTAGCTCAGACCAGTCGCAGTTCCTCACCCGCGTCCAGAAGATCCTGGCCGACGCAACAAGGACTCCAGCTGAGCCGCCGCGAAAACAGGCCAGGAACAAGGCTTAACGAAGTTAGCTGGCGAGCGAGTTGGTTGTGGCATGATGCTGAAAGAAAGACCGTCTTGTGAACGCCCCGAAATGGAGATTGTGTCTGATACTTTATTTGACAGAAAATACCGCAGGAACTCAATTCAACCCAGCAAGGTTCGCGTCTTTTAGCGGCAACAAGCCGACCGTAGCATCTATTACGTGCTGTAGGATGCCGTTGTAAAAATATGCAATCTCGAGTCTTTGAGCAGTAGTACTAAGGAGAAGCACGTTCCACGCAAGATAGCCATTTCAACCATGTCCGTCATGAGTCACCCCGCCCAAACAACCACAAAGAAAAACAAAAGCAATATCCAAAATGCACACCGCTACACCCAACTTTGTCTTATGGTCAAACCCAAAGATTCCAAAATTTAGTACTCCAGAGTAATCTTCTGGCCCTTGACACGGCCTACTACAACCTCGGGTGCGTACTTGGGGATGCTGTGGCGTGTGAGCTATTTTTGTTTCCGAGGAGATGTGGGAAAACAGAGGCACTTACACTTCGTCGTCGTGCAGCATCTCAAACTCCTCCGAGGCGTCACGGCCCATGAAGTTGTACAGGGCCTGGGGACCACCCGGGTGTTGGTCGACCCAATTGGTCACGTTGAGAACAATACCCTTGACGGCGATCCACAAATCTTCCTTGGTGTTGTGCTTGGAGATCTCTTCCATCGAAAACTCTTCCTCGGGGACGGAGAACTTCTTTGGTGCGTTGGGCTTCGATACCTTGCCTGGGTCCGCAGAGTCTGCAGCGGCGCCGCCAAGGACGGGCGCAGCGGAAAGTTGCTTCTGCTGGGCGATTTGGCTGCCACCGGAGCCACCGAGACCGCTGCCCCATTCGACAGCGACCTTGCCCGGCTGCGATGGATCGATGTGTAGGCTGATTTGGCCGAGACGCTGGGCAGCGGATGATGTGCCGCTGTTGAGAAGCTCTTGGAAGAGGTACTTGCTGGCAGACTCACCGGCCACACGACCGTAGACGACGCAGCCGAGAAGAGAGGAACCACCGAGACGGTTTGCGCCGTGGACACCACCAGCCAGCTCACCACAAACGAACAGGCCGTCAAAGGGCTTGCCGTCTTGGTTGAGGCATTGGGCCTTGTCGTTAATCTCGATACCGCCCATGGTGAAGTGCAACACGGGCTCCATCAAGGCTACATGGAAAGTGTCGTTGATGTCAAATGGCAGGTTGTGGAAGAACTTCTTACCCCAGGGGTCCTTAACCTTGCCTTCGGCAATGGCGTTGTACTCCTGGAATGTCTTTTGGAGGGCAGCATCACCGCAGCCAATCTCCTTTGCAAGTTCCTTGCCAGTCATTTTCTTCATCAGGCCACGGCCAGAGTAGTGACGGGTGTGAAAGTCAAGAACGTTGGAGGCCTTTGAATTGAGCACGAGGCGGATGGGCCAGAGACCCTTCTCCTTCTCCTCCCACATCTTACCAGAGACGTAGTCACGGTGGCCCAGCTCATCCGAGAAGCGCTGGCCCTTGCCATTAAGGAGCAGTCCACCCTCACCACGGAGAGCCTCGGCAGCCAAGAATTTCCACTTGGAGCCGGGGTCCTTGGGGTCTACCAGACCAGTAGGGTGGACCTGCACCTTGTCCATGTCGATGCCGTTGGCACCAATGTCCATCAGCATCTTGTGGCCATCACCAGTAGCGTGGGCACCGTTGGTGGTTGCCAGACCGAAGGTGTCGGGACGGTGCTTCTTCAGCAGCGAAGTGTCTCCAAAGTCAGCGGCGTAACCACCGGTTGCGAGCACCACTGGGCCCTCGACGCTGTGCTCCTTGCCATCAAACTCGTATGATACACCAACTGCCTTGTTACCTTCCTTGTGGACTTTGGTGACCTTGGCCTTCTTCACGAGCTGGACGCGCTCCGGCTCCGCCTCAGCCAACTCCTCAAATCTTTGCATCAACGCATAGGTGATGGCCATTCCGGGGAACTTGGCGTCATGGCCACGGTGCGTGCGCGGTTGAGAGTGGCCTCTGCCGCATCGTTAGCGTTCGGTGTACATCTCAAAGTGTTAGTAGGGTGATTACTCACCCTAACCGCGAGACCAGGGTAAGGTCAAGGTTGAAGACGTCTTGTAGCCACTCCACTGCCGCCGCAGACTTGTACGTCAGGACCTTAATCAGGTCTGGGCGCGCCTTGTCTCGCGCTGACTTGAGGGTGTCATCATAGAACTGCTTGACACTGTCGGCGATCTTGAGGTCGACTTGGGTTCGCGTAAGGGCGCCGTTTATTCCCGAGGTAGCTTTAGTGGAGTTTCCACCCATAAAGTCTGTGCTCGGCCGTAAGCATCAACGGCTGAGCATCACGCCATCAAGAGAGCTCACTGTTCTTGTCCAGGAGAACAACATTGCCGCCGGAGAGGTAAATGGTGTGCGCTGCGCTGAGACCGGACACTGGATGGCTGTCAGTTTCTGCCGGGCGTGCGACACTGCCGCCTGAGAAGCTTACAGCCGGCGCCAACAACAATAACTCTGGGGGCCATGATGAAGGAACTGGGCTGGTAGATGGCGAGAAGATATGAACAGATACAACTGAAAGGGGGAGGCCAGTCAAGACGCAGAGAAGACAGAGGTTGGGGCGGCGAAGAATAGGTTAAGTAGTAGTATGAGTGGTGGACTGAGGCGCACTTGTTGCTGGAACGGAGCCGTCGACTTCCCCCACATTACCTCGGCGACTCGCCCGTGCACTGGAGCTGGGAGAGGTGGGTCGGCGTCGGCGTCAACCCCAGATTCTGAAGGGCCGAGCGAATGACAGCGTCTGAATTAGCAAACGGCCCCAAAATGCACCAAGTTGGGCTGTTCCTCTAGCGCATGTGAAGCCTTTGGGTTATATGCAAGACGCTGTCAGGGTCGCTCTCGTGACCGTGCATGCCGCCACCCAGCTGACTACATTCTTTAACCTGACGACATGTGAAAGACAGACCTTACTGCTTTCGGGCACGACAATGCCGCGACCGAGACTCCAGCCGGCTGTTGCGCGACACAATTCTTCCCACATCTTGCCGGTACTTTTATTCTTCATCGTCCTCAAGACGCGACTTCAAAGCACACCAGCTCCCCTGGCTCCTGCTTTAGCATTTCCGGGACCCTCAGGCTATCCCATAGACCGAACGCTCGGGAAAATGGATTCCGGGCTTGACCAAATACCGATGCTGCGTGGTCTTTCAAGTTTCCGAAATTATTGCACACGCCGAGATCAACAGCTGGTAATGTACCTGTTTGCTGGCTGTCTCCTGCTGCCACCATGGCATACGACAAGAAGAGCCGGTTGAGGTTGGCTGGCTCTATGCAAATGGGTAGAAACTGCCAAATGCGGCAAAGCTCATTCCTACTATGTGTTTCCGGTTCTGCTGATCCCGCTATCCATTACACCTCCATTTTCGCCTTCCAAGCCACTTGAAGGTTTCAGAAAGCTCATTTCTTAGGCACGGCTCTGGCCGGACGCGTCTTCGTCCAGGATCTGGGAATAGTCTGGACATCCAGCGCCTTACTCTTCGGTAATTGGCATTCCATACCAGCATTTAGTCTTTGGCAGTGGCGGACACATGCGCTGCCGCAGTTTACCTTTTCCAATACATTCGTTAGTCGTGCCTTGGGACCCGTGAATAATCAGGAGCTCTCTGAAAAATAGGCCAAAGTCGTTCGAATTGATTTCAGTTGTGTCATCAAAGGAGATCATGAGATTTTAGGGATACCGTGTCCAAGTCTGAAAATTATTCGATAACTGAATTTCAGGAGCATTCGTATGCATGCTTCAGACGACTCCAAGAGAAAAGACGGTGCTCCACACCGTTCGAGGATCCGTCACTGACCCAACTCTGTCAAATAATCCCAACGCCAAACGGACCAAACACGCCCGACGACACCAGTGCAAAAACTCACACTAGCCGCTGTTACCAGCGCCGCAAATGACTGTTTACCGCCTCGTTCTCAGCACTCTGCCGGTCGCCCTCACACCCGGGGCATTCTCCTTGCCTTTCTTAGCCGCCGTCGCTGCCCGTGCCGTTGTGCTCTTCGTCGTTGCTGTTCGCGCTGAGGATTTCTTCGTTCCCGTGTTTCCAGCAGCCGCTCTCCTGACTATGGTCGTGCCTGTCGTGGCGTCTGTCGCCGCGGAATCGTTGCTACTAGCGTCGCTGACCCTGACGCGTGTCGTTCGCGTGAAGGATGCAGCCGTGTTGATCGCGCCGGACTTTTTGCCACGCGCCGTGCCTGTAGTTGCCGTTTTGCCCTTGCTTCCGGGGCGATCGCCGGTGCGCGTGTCAAGTCGGATGATTGAGGCTTTCAGAGGAGAAGCGGCGGTGCCGATGGGGCCAGGAGGCGGTTTAAGGGGCTTCTCATCGGCAGACTTTACCGGCGAGCGAGGGTATGTGCGGGAGTTGCTGGATTTGGGGGATAATACTGTCGACGGAGCATCTTGGTTGGAAACGATGCGCGCGCGAGACTTGGCGGGACCGGTCACAGGAGTCTTGGAGGTAGCCGTGGCAATCTTGTTCCGCTTCTTAGGCAAGGCGAGGTCGGCCTCGAGGTCACGGTGGACAGCGTTTCCATTATCGGCCGAGATTTCAGTACTAGGACGCTTCTTTCCGCGCATAATATCGGGAGTGGAAGAAGTGCTGAGACCAGCAGTCTTGCGTGCTGCAGACGGAAGAGGCCGCGTCTGAGTCAAGGGCGCGCTGTTGGATTGTTCAGAGTACTTTTCGACCAGATCCATGATGTTGGTCTTGCGCAACGAGCTAGGAATACGATTGACGCGCATCTCGAGTCGCGATCGGAGTCCTTGGGAAAGGAGCGCATACTGTGCCCGCAGCTTCCGTGCTCTCTCGGTCACTAAGGCCAATGTCAGAGCGCGCCAATTCTTCAGTGTGATCTGTCCTACCTTCAAGCTGAAGGTTGTCCATGAGAGCCTGCTTTTGGGCCTCTGAAAGCTTCAAGGTCTTCTTCGATGGGCTCATCCTCTCCGGTGTCTGAGCAGCTGAGCTGGCGGCAATGGACAATGACATCGGGGGCGCAGGGAATTCGGCAATCAAATTCAACGCCGATGCTCGCAAAACAGCCTGCTTCTTAGTACGTGGAGGCGCCATTATGGCCAAAGATGGGTGATGCTGAGATCGGGAATGAGGGCTGTAATTTGGGTTGCAGTGATATTCCGTGACGCGTTGTAAACAAACAGCGGGCAAAGGGCGGAGCCGCGCCAACAGCTAGAGGCGTCTTGGCAGCAATCGGAGTTTCGCAGCGCCGATGCTTCGAGCTCACCTACCGCCGCCAACGACCTGAGCTCCAATCCATTGTCATCTCGTCGCCATCAACCAACTTGCTGCCACCACAGTCTCCTCATTACATCGCCAGGCAGTTCCAAGTCTGTCTCTTCATTGCGCTCTCCGACCGACCTAATTCCTCATTCGATAAACAACACTCTCCCAAGATGGTGCTCGAGGCGACCATGATAGTGTACGCGCAGCTCATCCAAGTAATTGCAAGCCCTGTCTTCTGACAATAACTGCAGGGTGGACAACAGCGAGAGTAGTAGAAATGGTGATTATGTGTAAGCTTGTAGCGAACGACGAAGGCAGCACGAGCTAACAAGACCAGCCCGTCTCGGTTCGAAGCACAAGAGGACGCCGTCAACCTCATATTCTCCGCAAAGATCCAGGCCAATCCGGAGTCATCTGTCGGCTTGATGAGTATGGGTGGCAACGGTCCTGAAGTCCTGACTACCCTCACAACGGACATGGGCAAGATTCTCGATGGATTGCACCGTACCAAGATACGAGGATCTCCGCACTTCTCGACGGGCATCAACATTGCTGCCGTATGTAATCAAGCCGTTATGTGCTCTGAATATATATTGATGTTTTTTGCATACAGCTAGCACTCAAGCACCGTCAGAACAAGTCACAACGTCAACGTATCATCGTCTTCACCTGCAGCACACTCCCGGAAGACGAGAAGTCACTCGTCAAGCTCGCCAAGCGAATGAAGAAGAACAACATCAACATAGATATTGTTGCATTTGGCGACCTATCGGACGACAACGTGAAGAAGATGGAGGCTTTCAACGAAGCCATCAAGGGTGGCGATGGCTCTTCTCTCACCGTCATCCCCCCCAGCTCGAACTTGCTCAGCGATGCGATCGTCACAAGTCCTATAATAGGCGGAGAGGCTGCCCCTGGAGGCGGTGCTGGTGGTTCCGGAGGTGCCGAGGCTTCGCAGGAATGGGAGTTTGGTGTGGACCCATCCATGGATCCAGAGCTGGCACTTGCACTCAGAATGTCCTTCGAGGAGGAGAAGGCGAGACAGGAGCGGGAGAAGAGAGCTCAGGAAGCCAAGGACGGCAAACCTGAGTTGGAGGGCATCAAGGAAGAGGGTGCTGAAGAAAGCAAGCCCTTGTTGGATGAGCGCGGAGAGCCAAGTGGCTCGGGTAGCGGCAGCAAGGACGCCGATAAGAAGGACAAGGACGATGGCGACAAGATGGATACGGCTTGAGAAACAAGGTGTAAATGGCTGCATAAATGGCGCGGATTGATTCGCTCACGATAAATGGAAAGATCCAACTCTAGCGGATTCGATCCCCACGTGGAGTGTCTGTCTGCTTTGACTCTTGGTTTCAAAGTGGGCCAGAAATGAGATGTCAACAGCAAGGCATGGGGTTGAAATGCTCCTTGCAACTTTCCTTCTACAAGCTCAAATGCTCAAGTCTTCAGGCATCAAGGTACTTCGATGCTCCCATCCACAGGATGACCTTTGGTCATTGGGGTTCTCCCTGTGTGCCGCGTGACTCCTTGATTCTGAGTTGTCAACCTGACATTTGATTTCGCCCCTAATATGTTCATTCGAACTTCTAAGACAGCCGAAATTCGGCGATGCTGTGAGGTATCTTGAGTCGTCCTGTTTGTCTTGGTATGCTGTTCCAATGCTGTAGGCAACGTGACCCTGATCCATCAAGCTTAGAAATCCCACTCTCTATCCCCGACCAATGTATTACCAACTTCTCACGCTCTGCTCTTGACGAATCCATCCAAGCCCCTGTCGAACTTCTCGCATCGAATGGGCATCTCCACTGTGTAGAACGGGTTTTTGGTGACAAAGTCGGCGTACAGCTCGTAAATCTTCTTCATAATTGTATCAACGTTGGGTTGACCAGGCTCGGTGAAGAGAAGGAACTTTGTGCCGGTGAGGGTTTGGAAGCATTGGAGTCTGAAGCGAGCCGCTTCCAAAACCTCGAGGCCCGAAGCGCGCGGGCGCATAGAAGGGAGAGAGGGCGTTGGGTTTGTGGGAGATGGCTGTAGGGCCTCGGGGGTCAGCCCGCGAGTGATGGCGTGGACGCTGTGACGAGAAGGTCAACGCTGCTGTACGCAGGCCTGCCATTGGTTGTGGAAGAGGAGGTGTAGGGACATCGGTTGGCATACCCGTGGAATGTGCCTGCGAGAACCAACAAGTCATTGCTGGCAAGCTTGTTGAGGCCCGAGTGGAATTCACGGTTGTAGATGAGACCTCCGGCCTTGTTGATGATCAGGAGCGAGAAGACGACCCTGGCGCAGGTCAGCTACGGTGGAGCGACGTCGCGGCGGCGGAACAGGAGGAGGCACACGCACATGTCGGAGCAGTTGAGGTATTCACACAATCGGCGGGCCCATCACTCGGGTTGGAGTCTCGCGGCCAGCAATCCCGACGCTTCGAGAATTGCAGTGGATGTGTGGTTGCGGTGGGGACGATGACGGTGTGGAAGAGCCCCAGGTTTCCTTCAGTGCCTTCAGCAGTGTTAACTAGCACCAGCCACATCCGACGGCGCTGGCGCTTGATCTACGAGCTTGGGCCGCTGCCACTGCGCCGCCGCCGCCGCGGCGCTCGACCGCCTATGACCTGAACCTCGTCACCGTTCCTCTCACTACCAACTCCCCCTCCATGGTGCGAGCCTATTCCACGCCTCTCTTGCTTCTTCCACGGCAATCGACGCTCTCACCCTGTGCTTCCGCATGACCTACAACCACCTATCGTTCATCCTAGACCTTCATTCTCCTCACACTCTCTGCACATCAACACGTTCCCGCGCTGGTTCGCCGAGCTGCCCGCCATGTCGAACCAGTCGATCCTCCGCATTTCACGCGTAGGCCACCCGGCACGACGCGTAACAGTCCGTTCACTGACGCTTCTGTAGGAGCTCTGTGAAATCCAAAAGGGCTCCGACCTTTGTGTGTCTTTTAAGCCGTGATCACGTCTAGTGCACTGCTAACCTCTTCTCCAAAGCCCTTGCCGTCGCATGTCGAGACAGCGATGTTCGTTCGGTGCGGGCATTGATCATAGGCCCTCCTGACACGCCCTACGAGTTCGGCTTCTTCGAGGTACGCGTCCCTCACTCTAGCAATGCGTCCCACTTCTCAATGCTGATCATCACCTTGGTAGTTCTCCGTGCGCTTCTCCAGAGGTATTTACGCAACACTACGCCGTGTCACCCGTTGCTGAAACTCATGACGCGCAGAATACCCAACAAAAGCACCATCTGTGCAATGCATCACAACTAATGGCGGTCGGACTCGGTTCAATCCAAACATCTATGCTCAGGGCAAAGTCTGCCTGTGAGTTGGGATCGAGCCATGGACTTGTACCTCGCAACGAACTAACAGTGATACAGGTCGATTCTCGGGTAAGAGAGTAACACTTTGTACTGCAACCCCACCTAACGGTAAATAGCACTTGGCGCGGCGAGCCCGGCGAGGAATGGTCTTCGGCTCAAGGTCTCGAGTCAATTTTGATATCCATCCAAAGCCTCATGTCCCCGGACCCTTACGAAAACGAACCAGGCTTCGAAGACGCGAATTCCGACTACGACAAGAAGCTCAAACTGGCATACACAACGAAGGTGTGATTGCCTCGACCATGGCGGTGAAGATAAATGACTGAAATGGCTTTCTAGATCCATCACGAGACCATTCGCGTATCTGTCTGTGAGCGACTGGAGGACTACTTCAAGATTGTCTCCCAGGACAAAAGGTCGGTCACACGGTACAACGCCGAAGAAGAGTTCAATGCCGCCGAGGAGCCTTTCGAACCTTTCCAAGACCTTTGCAAGCGACGATTCATGTGGTATTACGATTCGTATGTCGAATCGGTTCACAAGCGCAAGGAACAGTACAAGGATGGGACCAAGTTTGAAAAGATGCCCTTCGAAGGATCTGGAAATGAGATGTCCGGGACCTTCCAGTACGACAAGTTGTTGCAGAGGCTCAAGGTCATCAAGGAGGCAATAGAAAAGGAAACGCTAGGCTGGGTCAAGGAAGGCGCAGACGCGATGAGACGCGAGTTGAGCATTGCCAACAACCTGCAGCGGCAGTACGAGCAAGTGCTGGAGCACTTCAAGCGACATGACTCCATGCACCTGGATCTTGAGCTTGTCAACAAGAATCCCTTTGTGTGGCAATTCGTCTTCTTCGGAACGCCCATGTCGAATTTGGATGGCGGCATGTTCCGCATCACCATCTACATCTCCACCAGGTTTCCCGACGTCCATCCACGCGTCAAAGTCGAGACACCCCTCTTCCATCATCGGGTGTCCAAGGACGGCGTTCTCTGCTATGTGTCTAAGAGACCGGATGATTTGCGCAGCCACATTGAAGCAATCATCGAAGCAATTCAGGAAGAACATCCTGCGTATGACCCGCGTACGCTGGTCAACCCCGAGGCGTCTAAGTTATTTTGGGGATCGGCAGACGACAAGAAGCTCTACAACCGAAAACTCAGGCGGACCGTACAAGACAGCGCAGAGTAAGTTTTTGCTGATGTCAACCGATTGCTTTCGTGACCTTTGCTGGAACTGGTCGCAGATTCTGTTAAGTACCCCTAAAGTTCGATGTCAGAACACAGGCTTGCGTGCACAAGAAGGTGTTTATCACTAGGTGCAGCGATGGCTGGAGCTCTGTCATCATCGGAAGAGGACCTGCATGAAAGCGACAAGTCGCTTGCCAACTCCTCAAGTGAAGAAGATGGCCGTAACAGGAAAAATTGGGCATGGGAGGTTTCATATGCATTTGGCCTGGAGTTTCGACGGGTACCTTTGAAAGGGCAAGGTGCAATTTATTCCACATCAACCCCGGCATGATGATTTTATCGCTCGCTTCGACGGTGAGACCAGGCTAGTCTCTTTCATTCTTCTCACAAGGAGACGGGCCGGATATCAATGGGGTTTGGGAACAGGGCGCACAGGCTAGGGTTGCCAAAGCAGCATGGTGTTGTTTGGCGTTTTCAAGTTGCTTACCCAAGCAAGAGACCAAAGATGAGGAGCAGTCGTCGACTGCGTTGAATAAAATCTTTGCTTGCGCACTGATGTTTTGGGTGCCAGATGTCTACATGCGGAGACTTTGGTGTTAGATCGAGTGATCGAACCCGAATCTATCGAGTAAGGTACGGTGGCGGACACGGACGCGGCGATGGGACGGACGTGGTATGACCGAGGCCGAATTCCGAGATGACAGGCAGAAGTTTTTATCTGAATGGCCGCCAGTTGTATGCACCACACGAAGGCAGGACGTTGAAATTTGCTATGGATCACCAAAGCTTAACTGCACGGGCTGACGCAACTCGGTAGTCTAACTCGCAGCGGGAGTCACTTCCTGGTGCTCCTACTTCTAGTGCCTGCAACAACAAATCAGCCACCACATACTGTGCTTTTTCTTGACGGCCGTGGGTCACTGTCGATGCTCGTATCAGACGTGTCTTCGGGTGAATGCCGCCTACCCATGCCGCCGTCCCGTTCAGCCGCCTCACCATCTGGCCGTGGATGACCCTGCCGCAGGCGCACGCTACCTTGTCGACTACCGGACGGCCAGCCTTGGG
Organism: Phyllosticta ampelicida; assembly: GCA_020351975.1. Classification (NCBI taxonomy): domain Eukaryota; kingdom Fungi; phylum Ascomycota; class Dothideomycetes; order Botryosphaeriales; family Phyllostictaceae; genus Phyllosticta; species Phyllosticta ampelicida. The sequence continues at coordinate 26,781 of JAIFKG010001319.1, read as the reverse complement.
CGCCCTTGCGTCCTGTCCTCCTCGTTGCGGTCGCATCACCATGGCAGTGTGGTCAGAATGGGCACTGTCCACATCAGCACCTCGCAAGCATTTCCGGTTCTAGGAGCATTTCCAGAAGCTCGAGCGGCCGGCTGGCGAAAGGCCCACCGGGCGGCAATCTCGATGACGGCCGTTTGCAGTGTGGCAGTCAACATCGGGCGTAGCCGACGGGACTTTTTTCAAAGCACTGCGAGTGGTCACCCTGACCAGCATGCCCCCCCTGCACGTCAGCGCGGTTGTAGCGACACAGCTCGGTCCTAAGAAGATTCCGTGAGTCCAGGCTCTCCTTTTGGTGCCTGCACTGTGATATATCTCGTCCTCTGTTCCTCTTGTATCACAGGGTCCCTTCGCCGTCAAGCTTCACGTCTCGTACCTGGGTACCGTTTGCGCGAGACCCCCGTCTTGCACCTGTATCCGTGTCGTCCTGCTTCTGTCCTCTTCTCCCTTGATTTTCTCTTCCACATTCTTCTCTCCCCAATACAGAAATTCCTTCGAATCTCGTGTCCTCGATTTCCCGACTGTGCTGAGATCGGCCATTCTACCATACATTCGAGCATCTCTTGCTCGCAATGTCGACAACTACTGGACCTGACCATGCGCTAGCCTCACTGCCCGAAAAAGACGTGGCTAGAGGAGCCTCTGCGCAAGTCGAACCAGAGGCTGAGACCGCTGCTCAGCAAACAGAAGAAGCACCGCAAGAAAATGCCAGGTCACCAGCCAAAATAGCAATCCTCATGTTTGCCCTTGGCGTGAGTATTTCCCAAAGAAGCTCATGCCACCGTTTGCTGATATCCAACCAGATGGCCGTGTTTCTTGCTGCCATGGACATTACCATTATCACCACTGCTCTTCCAACGGTGACTGAGTACTTCGACTCTGCCGCTGGCTATACATGGATCGGTTCAGCGTTCAATCTCGCTGCTGCTGCAGCCACGCCCATATGGGGGAAATTGAGCGACATCTTCGGCCGCAAACCTGCGCTGCTGGCTGCCAACATCCTCTTCTTCATCGGCTCGCTCATTGCAGCCCTGTCCATCAACATCGGCATGCTCATCGTCGCCCGTGCCATCCAAGGCGTTGGCGGCGGCGGTCTCATTATCCTCGTCAACATTGTCATTTCCGATCTTTTCTCCATGCGAACGCGCGGTCAGTACTTTGGAATCATCGGTATGGTTTGGGCACTAGCGAGCGCCCTTGGTCCCGTCATCGGCGGTGCATTCACGACCAATGTTTCGTGGAGGTGGTGGTAAGTGATCTTTTCCCTGTCTTTGTCGTTTTCCGTTCTGGCTAGACCCCGCGCCACGTTTCTTTTTCCCAATATCCACGACGTCACGAGGCTTGCCGAAACATGCGTCTTGGCACGAGACGTTGGTCGGAGGCGTTTTTATGCTCATCAGACGACCTCGGAGATAGGCGCGTCCCGACACGGGTTTCCCCCGCTAGATTGGAAATGGTCTGGGACGGCCTGAGGTTGCCCCGGGCGGGTTCTGTTTGGACTAGCAGCGCGGCGAAACCACCAACTACGATTGTGATTCGACGGGGATGATTTGCGCTAACCTCTGCATAGCTTCTACATCAATCTGCCTTTGGACGGATTGGCCTTTGGGATTATTCTTTTTTTCTTGGATATCGAGACCCCCAAGACTCCGTTGATAGAAGGACTGAAGGCCATTGACTGGCTCGGCGCGCTGACCGTAATTGGAGGCACTCTGATGCTGCTTTTGGGACTGGAGTTTGGCGGTGCCTCGTTCCCCTGGGACAGCGCGACAGTAATCTGCCTCCTGATTTTTGGAGTCGGAACCATCGGACTCTTCCTCGTCATCGAATGGAAGATACCCGCCTACCCCATTATGCCCATCCGGATCTTCAAGAAAGCGACCAACCTCGCCGCGCTTACTGTCTGCTTCTTCCACGGCTTCGTCTTCGTCTCGGCAACCTACTACCTCCCGCTCTACTTCCAAGCCGTGCGCGGAGCATCGCCCATCATGTCGGGCGTGTATATTCTCGCCTTTGCCGTCTCCCTATCCATAGTATCGGCCTGCACAGGTATCTTCATCAAGAAAACCGGTCTATACCAGCCATGCATCTGGTTCGGAATGAGCGTCATGACGCTCGGCTACGGTCTATACATCATGATTGATTCGGAAACATCCTGGGCCAAAATCATGATCTTCGAAATCGTGGCAGGCATCGGCGTAGGGCCCAACTTCCAGTCGCCACTCATCGCGCTGCAAGCCCACGTCAACCCTCGCGACATCGCCACGGCCACGGCGACTTTTGGATTCATGCGCAATCTGGCCACGGCAGCCTCCGTCGTCATCGGCAGCGTCATATTCCAAAACCAAATGAAGGCGCAAAAGCCCGAACTGCGCGCCGCGCTGGGCGACTCGCTGGCCAACATACTAGGCGGCGCGTCGGCCGGTGCCAACGCCGAGATACTGGCTTCGCTACCAAACCCCCAGCGCCGAATCGCTGCTCGCATCTTCTCCAATTCCCTGAGCAAGATGTGGATCATGTACGCAGCTTTTGCAGGGACCGGCCTGCTCGTCTCACTGCTGGTCCGCAAGAGCCAGCTCTCCAAGCAACACAACGAGACCAAGACGGGGTTGGACAACGAGGAGAGGAAGAGGAAGGAGCTTCTCGAGGAACAAAAGGTGGAGCGGGAGCAGCAGGTGCGGCAGCAGCAGGAGTCGCGACGTGCGTCGGCCAACGCTGCGAAGAACAATGACATGGGCTCAGATCCCGAGGCCCGTATTCAGAGCAGCGCGAGGGAGAGCAGCGTCCTGACGTCGCCGGTAGAAGGGGACGGCGAGAGCAAGGAGGCTGAGGTGGCAAGTCAGAAGCGATTGAGTAAGCAGAGCGCGTAGAGGTCTGCACGAATTTTCTCATTCAAACCCCTATCCTACCTTAGTCTGTTTAATGTCCCTTCTCTGCTTGTAGAAATGCGGCATTTCCGGCGCTCGGCTTCCTCTCACACTTCACACCGGACATCCCTCTCCTCACATTGGCAGGCCCTTGATTGCACGACACGGCGTGTTGTAGATGTTGAACGGACATCCGCGGCATCTTTTCTTCTCTTTTCTTCCCCTGTTTTTTTTTTTCATGCGAGAAGCACATTAAAAAATAAGTTTGTCTTTCCTGTCTCTTTGTGTTTTTTTCCTCTAATACTGTCATCGGGCTGGTTTACGACTGTACAGCTATAACGAAGCACTGCAAAGAAAGTAAGCATCGATTGATGGCGTAGGGATGGGCAGGCATGGTGTTCTGAGTGTACATGGTCCCGGGGAGGAACGGGAACGAATCGCTGCAGCACCGTTTTCGAGTGCTCTCTATCCCCTCTTCTAGTGTAACTGCTTAAACTCATCCCTTCAGTAATATACTGTAGCAAACTAGTGGACAGCCTAACTTGCCTCGGGTAATCCACAGGCGGCGAAAAGAACTGGGCATTTATTTTGTGAACTCATTCATATCATGAAACTTGTGAGATCGTTAGATTTGTCTGATCGACTTTTTGCTTCTATGGCTAGTCAAGGACCCAGAGGTAAGGAATCCAACATGAACCGCTGGCAGAGCAGAACACAGAAAACACTTCCTCTCCCATTCCCTACAGCCCCTCATCGCCCTCGGGCAACCTATATAGCTTCTTCTTCCTCTCCGCCGCCCACTTGTCCACCCATCCCTTCATCCTCTCCCTGCTCTTCGCGCTCCCCACGTTGACCGTCGGAATGACCTTCTCGACCCTCAGCGCCGTGCAAAAGACAGTCAACTCCCTGAAACTGCTGTGCTCCGAATACGGAACGCCAAAACACGCCGCGCGACTCGTGCTGCCACGCTGGGGCGCCAAATCACGCATGCCAAACGCGCTCTTCCAGCTGGGCGAATGCAGCACCGTGGAGACCTGCGGCGCTTCGGTGAAGCGCGTGTTTGGGGGGCGGTAGTTCCAGCCTGTTGGTCGGAAGCCAACCGCGCGCGCAAAGGTGTCGGCGTAGTCGGAGAGGTAGTTGTCGAGGGTTTCGGCACGGATTTCGAAGAGGGGCGTCATGTGGACTTGGGCCTCGCGCGGGTTGGTGGTGAGGAGCGAGGTTAGCTCCGGGTCTTCGAGGGCGAGGACGATGCGCCGCTTGGAGGGCGGAGCGAAGATTTTGGATTGCAGCGCGCGTGCAATACCTAAACAGATGCGCTCTTTGCCGATGCTGTAGGTCCCGATGACGACGAGGAGTTTGCCACGCTCTTTGGCGGAGGAGGCGGTCTTGGTATCTAAGGATTCCGAGTCGGTGGTCTTGCGGACGAATTTGGTCATGCCTTCACCGGCTCGATCGCGCTTCATTTGCTCCCAGCCGTCCGCCTCGTCGGCGCGCACTTTGCTCAGGCTGACGCACATGTCGGCGCAGGCCTTGATTACATCCGTCTGGCTGGGGAAGGCGAACTTGGGGTTCAAGTAAGTTGTATCGAGGTAGCAAACGTCAATCTTTTGCTGTCGCGTCTTGCCCGTCACGGCGTCCATGACGTCTGGTCGCAGCAGCGGATGCTCTATATGCGCTCTGCAAGCTCGAAAGTCACCGCAGTGCAAGATGCGCTGTTTTCGTGGGCTCTTGCCGCTTCCAACGGGCTTTTCAAAGAGATAAAGAGAACTCCCTGGGCAATGGTTGGCGGGGATCATGCTGACCTTGACGCCTCCGGTGCCTGGGACTTCAGTCTCCTTGTCCCAGTCCAATGCGACGACCCATTTGGGATCGACTCGAAGCTGTTGCTTCACTAAATTGGCAGTCACTTTACTGCAGTAAATGGGGCCATGTGACCAGCTCGCAGTGAGTCCAATGTAATGATCACTGTGAAAGTGGCTAAGAAAGTACGCGTTGCAACCTTCGACGGCTCCGTATCGAAAGGCGTCAACACAAATAAAGAACCCAGGGAGAATTTTGTAGAATGGACAAGTACGCTGATATGCCGGCTTGCCACGAGAAGCATTTTCAGAAGCCGCAGCGGTTGCCCATGCGGCATCTTCAGCGTGGCCAGACATCAACTTGGCAAACGCAGAGTCAGATGCCTTGCCGTCGCCACCGATGGTGAATGGGTTAGCTTGCCCTGGCTTGGCTGGCTTGGGTGGTCGCTGGAACTTCTTGAATCCGTCCATCTTGGTTGCATTTCCAGGCTTCTTCAATGGTTGAGGCTTTGGAATAGGAGTTGGATTTCCGTCAAGGCAGTTGTTTACATGTACCGAGGCGTCCTGGTCCGATATTCCCTCAAGGCCGGCGTTGCAGATCGGGCATACTGGTGCGTTAGAGACCAAGCTGAAACTGTCATCCGCATTGCCAATTTCCATCTTCACTCCGGTTTCTAGCTCGTCAAAATCCAAGTCATCTAAGTCCCCTTCCATGCCGGCCTCCGCCATTTCCAGGCGGCGCTGCTCTCGCATGAATAACCTCTCGTCAAGCTCCTCGCCCTCTTCGAATTCTTCAAAATCCTCTATGCCTACAAAGTCTGCAAATCCGTCATGGCCGGGAAGACTTGTCGATTCTTCTTTTAGCGTGAGAGGTTCCAAGGGCACGGCAGGTTTGGACTCTTCACCCACCTCTTCATTTATAGGTGGAAAAAGGCCCTCGGCATTTTCTGTCGCCCCGTTGCCATTTGCTTCATTTGTTGGCCATCGTGCTGGCAGTTTTGGCTCGACTGCCTCTTCATCTTCAGTGTCCGAACCGTCCAAAAAGGGCCCGGCCGGTCTCTTGGGAGGCCCCGTTTTGACGACATCTTGTGATGCTCTTTCCGACGTGTCGGTTGGTGTTGTTTCAATAGGCTGGAATCTCTCCTCGGCCGATGATCCCGAGTCTTGACTGAATTTTCGACGTTTGACAGTGGATGCACTCTCGTTGAAACGCGATTCTTCGGCCACCTCAGCGGGAAAGATTTCCGAGTCGTCCCATCCTACACCTTGCTCACTGTTCTCCAAATGCTTCCTCGAATGTGAACCCTCAATGAAAAGCCCTGTCTCGTATGATGGTCCATCGGTCTTTTTGAAGAAGCTGAGAATGCTCGAGTTGGGTTGGACCTTTTGCTTGGGAGTACCGGGTTTCGCGCCACTTTTGCTAAAGTCCAACTTGGTCTGCTTGGGTTTAGAAGCGCGGGAAGATTTCGAGGGTGTCGTTCGCATGACCATGAGCGGAGGCGCGTTGGGGATCAATGACGATTGCTGGAGTGGTACCTTTGCGGCGGCTGGCGTCGAGGGTGGCGACGGCGGACGACCGACTGAAGGGGTGACTTGGTGGCTGGGTGAGAGGACACGATTTTCGCGAGGGTTTCTGAACATGCTAGACCGATTCTGAGCCGACCGGCGCAAGGTATCGTGACGAGAGATGGTGAACTACGAGTGTAAGGTATCGCAGGCGTCGTTGGCTCTCAGGCATTGGCAGGAAGCACGGACCAAGGCGCGTAAATCGGAACCGCGTTATCACGCTTTCGCTCTGAGCAAAAATCCATCCTCAGTGCCCTCTCAGGTCACCAGGAATCCATCGCCATCATCTTCCAAACTACTGTCGGCCTTGAAGTCAACGTCCGCTGGCGCAGCACGACGACGCGAGGCTCACTCTGACGACGGAAACATCTCTCCACTTCGCCACAGCAAGACGCGCCGAGCATTGGCATCATGTAACGGCACACCAGCTGGCCTGAACCCATGGCAAGGGCCAAGTTCAGTGATGCGAGATCAACATCGGCCGTCGTTAGTTTTGTGCCTAGCGAAACGGGAAAACTGCCAAGCTGCTCGACATGACTTTCGACTGATCAGGCGATAGTTGTTCGGAACCACTAGCTTGCATCTTGTCGCAACCTCAGGCAATGCAGCTACAAACGCTGCATACATCGCTTTCGCACATGATTGAACTTTCATTTCCTCAATCTTTTCAAGTTCATTTCCATCGTCCCAGTCGATTCCACTTGAGCAAGCAGTTTGATTCCTAGAGAGCCAATTCTCAACTCTTGAAAGTAATCATTTCTCAGATGCCGCATTACAGCGGACACCAGCTCCTTTTCGACGCAGCAATGACATACAGTCCACCAAAAATATTGACTTTTACAGTCAAACTCGACTTCAAATGAACACTCAAATAGTCTCCGGAAAGAGTCAGGTCGACTCAGGACAGCTGCTCACTTCCAAGACACTACACTCCAGCAAGGAGCGGCTATTTTTCCTACACAATGATAGTTCACGCCAACTGACACATTTTTCGTCTGCCTCACCCTCTCCGGGACGTCAGTCGTGTATTCCGACTCAATTCATCATACGCCAACTCTACCTTTGGTTGGCTCAAGTCCATCATGCCCGACACCGCATGCTTTAAACTCCAATATAAACCACAGACCATCTCTTTCTAAACTGCTCCGCCATGCGACAAGTGGTTGTGAGCGGGTGAGGTCTGCCGCCACATTTTCTTCGCTTGTTCTCCTTCGCTGAGTGGCCAGCCCTGAAGATCGATCAGGCGTCTCGACTCAAGGCCCTGCATGAAGCTGCGAAGGTGACCCCATCGGTTGGCCCCGCAGTTTTGAGACGACTGACTAGCTGCGGCTGGATGGAGCCTTGGTTGGCATATGCTACGATGGGGCGGAGGGAAAGTTTTGCCCTGCGACCAATCGATAACCCGTGGTCAAATCATACACCGTGACTCGAATCACCCTGCATCGCAAGGCTGAGAAAAAGCATAAGCTATGGCGCAAAACAAGCCTCGTCCCGCGGTCAGCCATTCCGCAAGATTCCAGGGCAGCGGGTCGGGTGAGATGGAAAAAACTGTTTTGGCAGGCCGCGAGTCTACGGCGCACCAACCGCACACGTGGGATGTGCTCCGAGCAAGTTTTGGAGTCTTGGCGTTGCGACTCGTGTATTCGACAGTGGACAATTGGACACGCGGACATGGGAGATGGATCGGCAGCCTTGGAACGCACAAAAAGCAATTCGTCAAGGCATGTTGCGGCGCACATTTGCGAGTAGAAACACGAGACGAGCTGCCGACTTACGTGGGGGATTCTGACAAGGAGAGTGGTTGCAAGCGCATAGCAATTGTCAAGAGCGCTGAGACGGCAGCGGGCGACTCCGACGACTGTTGCTGTCGGTATAGAACGGCCTTCCGGGTGGTACTGAATGGCGTGTGCATGTCAATTGCAGGCCGAGCAGCTGTCAAATGCAAGCCCCAGGCGCACGGTGGAGTACGGTCAACAACATCCAGGACAAAGCGGTACAGACGGGCGGAACCAAAACGACGGATCAAACCACAAGACCACCACTGCGCAGCGTCGAAGTCAAGGGACTGTGCAACACAACGATGACCCATGTGCGGCGGAACAATGCGGACCACGGTGGAGTCTGTCGACGCAGAAGAGGGTCTCGGAAATCCATGTGGACTCTGGAAGCACGGACAGACAGCTCCTCCACATTAGAGGGTGATGCGTCGGCCGCCATGCAGCGAGCTTGAAGGCCTGATGCATGTTGGAGATGGCCTGGCAGTCGGGATGACCATGGCGGCGAGGGAACACATCAAACTGCAGGGCTGAAGAAAGCTTCTGGTGCCGCCGTACCGAGAGTACTACAGCCGCCGTGGGACGAAGACGGATAGCATCAGTGGTAGCGGCGGGAACCGCTTCCAGAAAAGAATTGGGGACGTGTCGTGGTGGTGGTGGTGATATGCGGTTTGTGTATGCGGCGAGGGGCTGTTAGGGTGTGGCGGTGGCCAGGGGCTCCACCCTTTGCCGTCGAGTCGCGCCCGCCTGCGCGCCCACGAGGTGTGAGAGGCACGTCTCATTGGCGGCGGCATTGCAGCTTTTCACCATCACTCTGAGCTCGTTCTGGCAAGTGCGAATCTTCGTCCATCAGCTCCGCCGAAAGCAATGCTCATCGCTCCACCGCACCGCTGGATCCCGGCCAACATGACAAGCTTCAGCCCTCGCCTTATTTTTTCTTCCCGTCAGCCTGCTCCCGATTCCCGTCCTACTCCTCCACCCCACCGCACGCCGTCGGCCTGACTTCTGTCTTTGGCCTTCTACTACGCACTGAGCCACCCAACGACTCTTTTTAAATCCCCCCGCCCGCTCCTTCGCTCTGCTCTTCTCCTTCTCGATAGCCAGCCCCCTCTTTCCTGCATCGGTTTGCATTTAAATTCCCGCGGCGCCGTCTTGGTGTTCGGTCCAACGCTTTTTCGGCACCAAGCATCCCCCGGTACACGCTACAACGAGGCTTGACTTTGCCGCCCACCGGCTTCTCCTTGGCTACAGTAGTTCGAGCTTGCAATCTCGACCTTGGACCACACGTAGCCGTTTGGCCCCCTCTCTTGGGAATACGCCGGCTCGCAGCCACGCGACCTATTGCCTATTTCTACCTTTTGCTGTCCCGCACTGTAATCTTGCCTCCGTTCATCGAGGCTACTGTCCCAACCCACAGCCATTGAGCGCTGAGCTTCAGACGCAATGGCTGCCAACAGCTCGCTCCGCGACTATGGTCTCGCCGCTCCCCACGGCCCCAACATGGGCGGTCAACATGTGGCCACCCAAGATGTCATCTACACCATGAACCCCACCGAAAAGGGAGTATTCGACTTTTTGCTTCGCCCTGACGATAGCTACGACACCAATGGCATCTACTGGGCCGATATGAGCATTCCCCAGCGCATCAGGTTTGTCCTTGGCGTCGACAAGGCCGAGGTGAAGAAGGAGACGAATGAATTTTGGCAAATGTACAGGGACGCTGGTGCGCGCTGGACGGGCATCTTGGCTCCAGTCGGATGGATCATCGGCGCCTACACTCTCTGGAGCTACTACTTCAAGAACTGCATCATTCCCGGTATGGGTTTGCTGCTTGAAGGGTAGGTGCGACCATTGACTAGCTGCGAATGCGCTAACTTTGTGAGGCAGTTATGTCTTGTTTTCCATTGGAAACGTAAAGCCCCTGTTCCAGAACGCATTTGCTGCATGCTGGAAAACTTATGCCATTTGCAACGAAACCTGGATTGCGGCCATTGAATACCTTGAGATCTGCGGCATCATTGTCGGTCAAATCATCGTTGGAGTAATCGGCGACTGGCTCGGCCGCAGATGGGGTCTCATCCAGGACGCCGTCATCATGTTTATTGGTCTGGTCATGCTTACTGCCGCCTGGGGACTGACCGAGAACGGATGGATCATCTGTTACGTCTGGGCTCTCTTCGTTTACGGCATTGGCGTGGGCGGTGAGTACCCGATGACCGCTACCTCAGGTATGGAGAACGCTGTCGGATCCGGCAAGGTCTCGACTCGTGAGGACAGGCTGCACCGTGGTCGTAAGGTGACCATGGCCTTCCTCATGCAGGGCTGGGGTCAGTTTATCAACGTCGTCATCCTCATGGTTCTCCTGCGCATCACCCACGGCTACGGTGGACCTCCCTATGCCAAGAGCGACGCTCAGTGGACATACCGTGTCTCGTTCTTCATTCCCGCCGTTGGTACGCTCTGGCTCATCTTCTACCGTGCGTACAAGATGAAGTCTGCTGGCAAGCAGCTGGCTATTCAAAAGAAGAAGCAGAACGTCACCGGATATGACACGCAGTCCCTCCGTCTCACCTTTTCCTACTTTGGAACCCGTATCCTTGCCACCGCTGGTGCCTGGTTCGCCAACGACGTCTTCTTCTACGGCAACAAGCTCTTCCAGAGCGAGTTCATCGGCGTCATCACTACCAGCAAGGACGTTATGGTCACCTGGGAGTACAACCTCATCAACGTCGCCGTGTCCCTAGTTGGTTACTATGCTGCATCGCTTCTGATTGACAGCAAGCTCTGTAAGTCTTGGCTTCTTGAACCGACGGTATTAGCATATACTAATATACAAACAGACGGAAGGAAGTGGATGATGATCATCGGCTTCATGCTCGACTTTATCCTCTTTGTCATTCCCGCCTTCAACTACGAGTACTACACGTCCAAGGAGCACATTCACGAGTTCCAGACCATGTACTTTTTGTCGTCTTTCTTCAACCAGTTTGGTCCCAACTCAGTCACCTTCTTGGTCGCTGCCGAGGTGTTCCCTACCCCGATCCGCGCCACTGCTCACGGCTTCTCTGCCGCCATGGGCAAGCTCGGCGCTCTGCTCGCTGCTGTGCTATACAACTACATTGACACACAGACCAAGTTTTACGTTGTTCCATGGTTCGGTCTGGCGGGTGCAATTCTTACCTGGCTCTTCCTTCCTGACACGACTGGCCTCGACCTCAAGGAGCAGGAGCGCCGCTGGACTTACATCCGCGCTGGCCGTGAGCACGAGTACCACGGCATTGCCATCCACCCCAAGCACCTGTCAGTGTGGGAGCGCCTGCGTGGAGTCGGCAAGCACTACGACGCCGACCTGGACTACCAGCAAAAGGTGGAGGAGTTGCGAGGCGACTGGGAGGCTTGGCAGCAACGAAAGGCGGTTGAGGAGGCCAAGGGCGACTACAACTCTGACGACGACGAGTTTTCGGAGGGGATTAACAGCTACTTCACGCGGACAACGCCGATGGCGACGCCCCAGATCCCTACGCTGGAAAAGTCGAGAACAGCGACGCAGCAGCAGGCGACCAATGGGTACGGAGGGGATGAAGAGAAGCTGGAGATATGATGATGACGATGGCGGAACGTTTTTCTTATTACATGTATATCCTTTTTCTTTTCCCCCCCGATGATGGGGTGGCATCTGGAACGATGCGGAAAAGTGACGACAGCGGAGTAATGAACCCAGAACCATTGACAGACGCAAAACATGGCCAATGAGTCGGATGCCGTTGAGAATGGTGTGGCGCAGAAGAACGGACGGGTTGGCTCGTTTTGGTGGCGGGCCCAGTTTTTCGAGGCTTCTAACCCAACGGTCTCGACCTAAAGGGGCCCAACTGAGCATTCCCGGGGCATGGATAAAGAGAGCGCGAGCCACGCCGCGGACAGGGTGGCGAGGGTGGCTGATTTCAGGCTTGGATGCTGCAGGCCTGAGGCTAACAGTACAAAGACTAGAAGAGGTGCTGAGAAGACGAGTCAGGTGTAGGAACAAGACGACGAGAGCTTCTTGTGGCTACAGGAAGCATGCGAAGCGTGAGATGGAGACATGACCTGTCGTTGGTGTTTTCTCAGGGCTCATCTTGTGTGGCGTCAATCAGCGGCCCGCAACGAGTTTCAACGCACAAAAAGCAGCCAATCGCGCGGGCCGACGCATGTTTCAGGCTGGGGCGACGCTGCTATGACCCGGACGTGGCTCAACATCCCCAGGCCTCATCATCCACCCTGCTCAAAAGCCCACTCCTCCCCTGTCTTGCCTTTTCTCTTCTCCTTTCTTCTCCGTCTCTCTCTCTCTCTCTCTCATCTCAAATAAACACTGCTGCTGGCACACAATCGTTTCCCTCTTTTGTCGCTTCACACCCCGGTGCTGGCCTCACGATCTTTACCACTTATAATCATCTGCATTCTCTAACCCGTCAATCTGACAATCCTCACCGCCCAGCCCCTCGCCCACCAACTTTGTACATCATATTGTAAACAAAGACTTTCATTCCACCTGTACTACTCTCGGAAGTAAAGGCAAAAAACAAGCCAAAAAGAAAAAGGGGACCTTTTCAGTTTTCAGCCAACACCACGATCAGTCAACAACATGCGCGCCAACACCGTTCTCGTCTCCACCGCGGCCGCCCTGATGGCCACCGCCCCAGTCGTCGCCCTCGACTTCTACAAGGTAGCCCACCACGCCGAAAACGCTGTTGCTGCCCGCGCCGCTTCCTCGTACCAAGACGATCCAGCCAGCTTCGATGCCGACACCATGCCGCAGGGCTACACCTACAGCGGCTCGTCATTCGCCATGCCCACGGAGACGCCCGACCACAAAACCATTGCCGCCACCGGAGGATCTTCTGCCACTGCCACCAGTACCGGTACGGCTGTGGCCACTCCCGACGGCGGCAAGGGCAGCAGCGCCACGACTCCTGGCAACGCCAATGGCGCCGCTACCAAGACTCTCGGCGCCGCCATGGGCACGCCGTCATCCAACCACGTCAACGGAAGCAGCAGTAGCAGCATCAAAAACGGCACTGAGACTGCCTCGGGCAAACACGCCAAGACGACTGGCGCGTTGTCTTCCAACAACCGTACTTCCACCCTGTCGACCAAGACCAAGACCAAAGATGGCAGCAGCAAGACGTCAGACAGCTCGTCTGCTTCCTCGACCTTGGACTCGAACTCGGACTCGAGCTCTTCGTCTGGTTCCAGTTCGGGTTCTGCCACTCCGAGCGCGAGCAGCACCGGTGCTGCTGTCCACGCGGCGGGTGTCCAAATGGGTGTTGTGAGTGGTGCGATTGTCGGTGTTTTGGGCTGGCTGTTGGCCGTATTTTAAGCCCATTCTCTCCCATTTAGCTTTGAGCAGCACATGGCCGTCGACGGGGACAGTTGCGACGATGGCGGCCAAGGCAAGGCAAAATGATGGGATGCATGCGCTTTGGTCTGCTCCACCCTGCCGGCTGGATCGTTTCGAATCTTGATTTCTATCTCATCCTGGCCGGCCAGCTTCAAGAAGAGTGAAGTCGACCGACGCGGTCCAGTAACTCAGGAGCACGGCAGTCGGGCAGACAGGACGTGCAAGCGACGCAAGCGCCATGGTTAATTCGGCGGAAGCAGACGACACCTATCTGTTCGGTTCCCTTTCTACTCTAATGGATAGGCGTCTTGCGTTTGCGTCGCCTGCCTGTCTGCTGTAGCTGAATCCCTCGGCCTCGTCTTCGGTGGCGCCCTTGTTCTTCATCCATCTTCTCTGCTTTCGCTTTATACCAAAAACCCCTTTTGTGTTTTCAGTTCTCCTTTTCTTCTATCTGAGCAAGCGAGCGAGCTAGCGCCCATTTTGCAAGCAGTAGCATCAGCATCAGCATCAGCATCAGCGCAAACCCATTGAGAAGAATCCATGTTGGAATATTTGGGCGTTTAGTATATCGAAATACACAAATCACAACCCAGAACTCTCAGTGCCTGCTCCGACCGAAAGTCACAAAAACACCTTTTGTACAAAGGAATCTGTTGGATAGACAAACGATCAACTGCTTTGAACTGCATCGATGGATGGTATCTAGCCTCCCTTCCTCCACAGTCAGCTCATGCCTTTTGCCTCAAAACACCCTCGCAGCCGTTGCGTCATCACCAACCAGCCAACCCCCCATCAGACTTGAAAGCGAGGAATTCTCCTCCTCCATCCATCCGCATTCCTCACGTCACCGACTTGGCCGTCCACTCCCTCCCTCTTGTCCCTGCCTCCCTCTCTGTCTCTCCCTCTTTCTCCTTGCACGCTCCTCCGACTTCCGAAGAATCGGTCCATCGCAATCAGCATGATGACTGACGAATTCTTTCCGCCTCAACAACCAACCAGAGCACCGAATTGATCGATGATGTTTTTTCATTATTTAACTTATTATTATTATTATCGTTGTTGTTGTTGTCATTATTGTTATTCCAGGCACTTGGATTTGAACGCCTTTGGCCCAATCTCACCTTGGCAGGCGTTTTCTCGTCCTTGTTTTCGCTTTGGTCGCTTCGTCCCGAGCCGTGCCGCCAGCCAGCCAGCCAGCCAGCCAAGTCAGTCAGTCAGTCAGTCAATCAGTCAGTCAGTCAGCCGGAGCCAAGCAAGGGCCTTTTTTCTCTGTCCGTTTACATGGCCGGGTCGGAGACGTGTGTCATCGTTCTGTCTCGTCCTCGCCTCGCCTATGTTCCTTGCCGCCAACTCCCCGTCAATTGCATCTCTCTCTCTCTCTCTCTCTCTCTCTCTCTTTCTCTTTTGCCGTCAATTCCACGCGTGGTCAGCCCCCCGCAAAAGGACCTTCGCTCCGCTCTGCGTCTCATAACATGGCTCAGGTTGCACATTCCTCGGGATGACGACGGCGACGGGGAGCAGCACCTGACGAGGGTGCTCAACAGCCAGCAAATTGATGGGAGTTTTGTATTTCGTTTGTCTAAAAAAAAAAAAAAAAAACACGAACAAAACAACGTTTTTTTTTATTCCTCTTCAATGGCATTCATTCATCGCGTATCTCATCCGTTCCTGCGCTGCTGCTGCTGCTGCTGCTCTGTTTTCAAAAATGCAGCTCAATCACTCTCAACCCCAATCTTATCGTTGCCTTTCCTCCTTTTCTTTCTTCTCTTGCTCAAATTCAAATTATGCCAGTCCCCCATCGTCGACCCCTTCTCAGTCAGCATTTGCCCATCGACGCATAAAGATCATCAACGCTGGCTTCGCAACTAGCACGCCGCCATCCATTTCCCTCCAGCAACACCAAAGATCCAAGGTATAAAAGATGTGAATTTTAAGACAAGAGAAGAAGAGAAGACACAAATCAAGTGTGAGAAAAATAGAAAATTGTCGGGGTCATAATCATAGCCCAATAAAAAGCCGGACGGTCGGTCATTTCGGTCACTTTCAAGACAAATAGTATGCATGCAGATGTTGTCCGAAGGGTCGACGAGGAAGAGGAAGGGCATCCAGGTTTTGGGCGCTGTTGAGAGCGGAGGGCGGCCCTATGCAATGCCCAATGTTGCGGAAGAGGCAGCGCCATCTTCTTGCCTCGTTTCTTGCGTTTTCACCCTTGGTGGCTGTCATTGTGGCCGACTGGCGTTTATTTGAGCGGAGCCCCAAGGGCCACGATGGTGACAATCACGTCGCCGATAATATACCGGGCCGGTCAGGAGGACAGCTCGGAGTTACCAACTTGAAAGAGATCCTGCTACCTCCTCTTTCCGCCCTTATGTTCGACGAGCAACCATTCGGCAGGATCTCTCATGCTTTCACTGGGGCCATGCCACCAGCGACCCAATGCTTCCTTCGTCCGCTCCCACCACGTACGGTTCAAGCGGCGACTCAGCTCGCGGTATCGGTACATCTCACCCCAGCAGTCGCGTCCCCATTCGCAGCCAGCCATGTTGACCAGGAAATCGCGGTCACGTTCCGAATAATGGACAAGGGGGTCGATTCCTTCCTCGAGCTCCCCTTCACCCTCTTTGCCGCCCTCCTTGGGCTTCACTCGCGGCGGCGCGGCGCAGGCGCCAGGTGGGAAAGCGTTGACGCGACGCTGATGGATGAAGGCTACATTGGTCCGCACCCACGGCTGGTTTGTGTAGAGGTATTCAAGCGCATCCTGCTCCTTGTGCTCCCACTGCATGTGCTTTTGTTCGTATCCGACTGGGTCCCACCAAATATCGAGAAGCCGGTCCGTCCAAGTGGAGCGCCGTACGAAAAAGGAGCCAAGGTTAAAGCCTGAGCAGTCTTGCGGGATAATTAGGTTGATCGAAGAGGTCTTGTTGTCGCCAGTTGCAGAACGGGACAGAGGATCTAGGTAGGGCTGGGTAAGAGGATGTGTAATGTTGAGCGGATTGTAGACGTTGATGTCGCGGTATGTCTGGGCGTCTAGAGCGGACGCCGAAAAGACGTGGCGTTGAAGAGAGTAGGATGGTTCCATGATGAAGGTGTTAAGATCTAACCACCAAAACCTGCTCAGAGTCAGCATGTCAGCTCCCAGGGTGAGTCTCTGGATAGGAGAGCGCTCACCACTCGGCGTGAGGGTATTTGTGCATCGCGTTGCGAATCGTGTCGACCTTTTCCCAACTCTCGCGCCACTCGTGCGCATACCGCTTCTTCGTGCTCATGTCAACAATCTCCAGCTCGTATCCCCATTTCCTCGCATATTTCTTTTTGTTCTTAACGCTGTCGCGCTCGATCGCCCACTCGCGCGGACCCTTCCACTCCATCACTCCTCCACCGACGTTTGCTGCCACGAGCACGACAAACTTCTTTCCACCGCCAAACCAAAGACTACGATTGTACATGCGTTCAATTGCTGTCGCCATGTTAGCAGGTGCAATTCCGAATCGGAAGAAATGCTTACGGGGTATCTGTAATAAAAAGTAGACAACCAGCACCAAAAAGACAAGCAGAAATCGCAACTTCAGCATCCGCACGCGCCGCCATATCCAGGTCGGCAAGTCTCCATAGCTGGCTCTGTTTTGTGGTGCCCATGGCTGCGACGCTTTTTCCTTCTCCGCTTTGAGTAGCCTGCCGTGCGCAAAAAGCGGCAGTCCGTCTGATATCCGTCGCAAATGTCGCTGGAGAAAGTTACTGCTCCGAGGAGAAAAGGCACGCACCTCGGCGCTCCTGGCCTTGGTCGAACTCCAAGTAACATTGTGCGCGTCGTTGGAATTCGCAAAAGTGCTGACCCGCGGGCTTACGCTACGCGCACCACCGCTGCCGCTTCCGCTGCCACTTCCGTACGGACTCATCGGTGTTGTGAGGCCCGGGCTTGACCACCCGCCGCCAGGCTGTGGGGAAGGCGAACGTGACAGCGACATGGACGCGGTTGCCGTAGTTGGTGTGGGAAGCAGACCGCCGCCGCTGCCAAGCCCAGACACGACCGGAGTGACTGGCGTGCCGGGAATGGCAGGAAGCGGCTGAATGAAGCCTCTGCGCTCGGGCAGAGTCGAAGACGCGCCTTGTTGTGAATCTCGAAATCGGTGGTGGAGATGGGCGGGTGATGCGGCGTCGGGCGCGTCCTCCGGAATCACGACGCTCAGTGGTGATACACTCCTCGCGGCCGACGAACGGCGGCGCCGGTGGGTGGAGGCGGTCGAGGTGTGATTTTGGGTCGCCAGGGTGAGCGAGTGGTGGACCGGGGCGCCGTCCGGACGGTGTGTTGAATCGGGGGAGGGATGGGAGTAGGGTTAGATCGGCGGCGTTGGGAGAGTTGGCGCAGAGGTTGTTTCTGACTCGATGAGACGGCGCGCTCGATTGGCTTGGGCTGGCGTTTGTTGCAACGGTAGGCGAGTAGGAGCAGCCGTTGTCGACGACGATTAAGAAAAGCGTTAGCCGCAAGGTAGACGTCGCGGGAGCGGTCGAGAATTTTGAGATGTGGTCTGGGGCAGGTCGATATCAGGGTCCGGCTCGAGGACAGGGATGAGCAGCGGCGCCGTGCCTGGCTGGTGCGATGTGAGAGAGATGACCGACGGGAGAAGTACAGCGGAGACGCGCAGCGCTGATATCGATCGAGAAGCAGGCCGGCGGGAGATGGTGATAATGGCAAGACGGCGATGATGGCAACTCGAGGTGTCTGCCGTCTGCGCTTAGTGGGAGATTAATTTGAGCAGCTTGGCGGTGCCCTACCTGAGCGAAATGGAGTCGACACTGGACTGCTGGACTGCTGGACTGCTCGACTGCTGGACTGCTGGACTACTGGACTACTGTTCCCAGGTGATGGCGAAGAATACTACCTCACGCCTTGGCCGCGGCGTTTCACGTCCAGCACGAAAGCTGTCGACTCTACCGCGGGCGTCGGCTGAGCTCTCTCCTTGCGACCAGCCCGTCCAATGTCGACGTGTCTTGTCTTGTGGCCGAAGAGAAGGCGAAAGGACCGAGGTTCTGGGTTGAACTACTCGACTAATTAAATGGCCAACGGACGCCGCTGCCAGCTAAGCTTTCCCGACTACTCATCAGCCGAGCCAGTGTTGCGGCTTATGAAAGACGCACATGGGCACTGGAAAGACGCCATGGCGAGCGTCCGATGCTTCAACCACCGTCATGACGATCGGCAATTCGAGCTCCCTCGAGCTTTGACAACGGTGGTTTTCAGGCGTCCTATGCCGAGTATCCGACTGCCCGCTTGGGAAGAGGGCTGCCGTGTGCCACGACCGTTTGCAGCTAGCCCCGGTCTCCCACGGCTTCTGGTGGTGATGATGGACTTTTCGACGATTAAACGGCCGTCAGTCAATGCGAAACGCACAAACGGGGAGGCCTGAGCGACGTCATTCACCAAGCAAACGACTGGAGCTGGAGGCTCAAGATCTTGGAGGCTGACGACGAACGCCCTGGAGACCATGGTATTTTCAGATGTTCCTATTGATAGGTAGCTGGTGCCGTATGAGGCTCGCCGTCGAGTTCGTTTTGCCGTTGCGGCTAACTCTGGTCGGAATGGTGGCCATAATCGCCGGCAGGCATCCTCGACCATGCGGCGCTTCGACAGCCAACCGTTTTGCGGCGCCTACAGGGCCGTAAACACCATGGCATTTGCACCAATTGAGGCTGCCGCTCGTGCTGTACATGTCCTGCACAAAGAGAAAAGAATGGCTGCAGTTCATCTGGCCTGCATCCTCCAAGCAGCCTCAGCCCGCCAGCGTGCGGTGCGCAAAGCACCCACTTTTCGCTGTCTAAAACTGTCGTATTTCCTGTCCCAGCCTCTTCTCCCTAGTCGCTGCGCTGCTTCACTTGACTTCACTTTTGTTCCCATTGTGAACTTTGCTGTCTATTGTCCTTGATTCACAAAGTCTCGGCCTTGATTCAACACCATGTTTCTCTCTCTTTTCCACTAATACATGTCTCTCATGCTCTTTGACAAATAACGGCCTCGACCAACATACCCATACGACTTTCCATTTCTCTCCTCCCTCTATCCTTTCCCCTCGCAACCTTCTCCACCATGGCAACTTTGCAGCCCGCGACGTACGACCCCAACGCTGGCGTTGGCCAGGTTGCCAACGACTCCAAAGAACAACGCATGACAACTTGGGCGGATTTCAGATCTCCAGCACATGCGCCATCAGATGTCGACAAACTGCCACTGCACACTCAGAAAATCACTCCGCCTCCCTCTTATATGACAGATTCCACCGCCGCAAGTAGACAACAACAACAAGAGCAGGACTGGCCATATGATGCCTCACGAGCCGCAGCTAGGAACGCTTTTGCCAAACAAAAAAGAACATCCTTTGGAAGCGCGGCGCGGCAAAAGGCTAAGAGAAAGTCGAGGCATCTTGCGCAGACAATGAGGCCGGCGAAACCTACCATCCGGGTCGACACGAGCATTTCGACGCATCGTGGCACTCGGCCAAAACAGATTTATCCTCGGGAGAAGCCTGATGGTATCTTTGGTGGACCCAGGGCCGTGCCTGTGCCTGTTCCTGAAGAGCCGAGAGCACCAGCCAAGTCTAAAAAATGGGGATTCCTTGGTTTGGGCGGCAGACGAGAAGAACCCGAAAGGGCTCCAACATACGAACTGCAGGAGAGTCAGCAGTTCCAGAACTTGGCTCCGAATGGCAACGGATTCCAGGGATTCAGGACAAAAACTTTGCGATCTCGCCCACCGCCCATACAGACACGGCAGCAAGAGCATTTCGTCCCTCCGACTCCCCCTCCGCCTCCAGTCCCCATTGTCACGCAACGAGCTCCAGAGTCCCCCAAAGAGCTTGGACCCATCAGAAAGACCCCCACTGACATATCACCTTCGGATCAACCAATTACCATCGGGTTCTCGGTGTCTCCAGAGCAAGCCCACGAGCACGACTCAAGTCCAGTCTCTTCGCATCGTGAGGAGCTTCTCGACCCTTCGCACATCACGCGCCAAAGATCCGACACCGCAGCCTCGAAAGATGCACCGACGATAATTGTTACTCCAGCATACGAAACCGTGGGATGGTTGGCCCCAAACAACCGGCCCAGGCCGCCTTCAAGCGTTTACTCGCGGGCCACGAATGCGTATACAGTGTATCAGTCAAACGGCGAGATTCCAGCCGTGCCAGCGATACCCTCAAGCTATGCAGGCCAGCTGCACGCCCAGCCGCTCACCGAGCGTAGTCTCCAAAATGCTAACGATGCTGGCCCATCTACTGAAAAGTACCCTGGCTTGGTTGACTTGTCTTGCACTCCCCAGAGAAAAAGAGACAAGACGGCATCTGGAACGACTGTTTTTGAAGAATACTCCACCCCAGCTACGCCCAAATCCGGCAAGGGGCCTAATGGGCTCTTCATCGACACCAACATACCTCCGACACCCCATAGATCGCGGGGATGGTGGAACATCATCACGACGCCATTCGAGTTTACGCCTCGGACACCTAGGTTCCGGTTCAGCACAAGGAGCGGAAGTTCGAGGGGTAATACCACGCCAGATGTGCCCATGATACCTGCTGCAGCTGCTTTGGGTGAGCGATCACCTCCACTGCATGGACATGAAGCAACCCCCACTCGCACCCAATCACCTGCCCTCGATACAAGTAAGGAACATGGCCAGGCAGCCAAAGCACCAAGCTCTGCTTCCACCGTCTTCAGCCCGGCCATGTACAGCCCCGCCAGCTGGGGACGCTCGTCGGCGAATGAGTCACCGCGAGCGCATGATGACCTAGGTATTTCTACGGGCGTTGGAAGCCACCAAACGTCAGAAACATCGCAACCAACGCCTCTCAGTCAAACTTTGCAATCTGAGACCTTTAGTCCAGATGATCGGGGGACTCCAGCCACTTGGGGACAGGGATATGGTCGTGAAGCGCAACAAGTCCCCTCGCAGTCGCAGGGAACCGGCCATGTTTACATCAACCACCACTATCATTACAACGGCGTTCCCTTTTATAGGGATGGTGGACCTCCTCCGCGGCCTGCTCGTACGGAGACTCTGCGTAGTACCGATACCACACCGGTTCTCGGTGTTGCTGCCTTGGGTGCTGTGCTGTCTGCTCGTGCAGTTCAAAAGTCCAACGATCCTGCCAGCACGCCTCGCAGCATGAATGCCACCGTCGAAGAAGAGCCATCCCCGCAAATGCTCCAGCCTGAGCAGCTATCCGAACAACCGCGACAAGCTCCCGTTGCCTCGGGCTCGGCGGCTCCGCAGCCCACAGCGCTGTACTTTCCGCCTCCTCCAAATCATGCCGGCTCTCACGCGCCGGAGCAAAGCTCTCGCAGCGTTTTTCACTTTGGGAAAAACAAGTCAGAGAACCCTGTTCTGATCAAGCATGAATTTGAAAAGGCACCAAAACCACCTCGAGTAAAGGGTGCCGGCGGGTATTGGTCGCTGTGGCCTTGGAAGAAGCACAAGAATCCCCAGGATCCCAAAGATCCCAAAGATTCTGCCATTAAGAAAAAGAAAAAGAAGAGGAGGTGCTGTTGCTGCTGCTGCCTCATTTTCTTGATCCTCTTGATCATCATGGCCGCGCTGCTCGGCACCCTCCTTCCTCGCAGCCGACATAATTCTTCTTCGACGAGCACTGGAGGTTCGTCTTCATCTTCAACTTCGAGCGATCCATCATCTTCTTCGACTGCTCCCGCTCCTGACATTCCATCAGTGTGGCTGAATTTGACGGGGTATCCGCCCATTCCCACGGGAGTGGCGACCGTTGCAAGGCCTGACAACTTTTACTCTGAAAACGGTTGCACTTCTCCAAACACAATGTGGAGTTGTTCGGTGCCGAAGGATGAGCAGGATGAGATCGAGCCGAACGACCCTGACCAGCCTAACTTCAAGTTCCAGATTCAGTTTGTGAACGGTACCGTTTCGAATGTTTCGTCGACCATTCCTGTAAAGACTGCCATCCAGAAGCGCCGACTGCTTGATTTGTTAAGAAGGTCGTCAGAGCCAGAGGCATCGCCTGCTGCGCCAAGCTTGGAGGACCAAACCTTTCTTGGAAACACGACTGATGGCAACAGCCAGCCATTTTCCGGGGAGGAGACGCCATTCTTTGTCACATTCTATTCTGGCGACCACGTCTCATATCGATTTGCTAAGCGCACGAGCTCTTCTTCCTCCTCCTCCTCTTCTTCCTCCAACGGCAGCATCGCAGACATTATTCCTGATCCACCAAAAGACTCTGACGGCACCGCTGCTGCTGCTAATCTCGTCTTCTACCCCAAGAATCAGCCTTTGCGCTTGTACAACCGCGGCAGGAATGACGAGCATTACGGCTTTTACAACTACTACGACCGCTCGATTTTCCTCGAAAACGACGTCGCCGTCAACTCGAGCGACACTGGCGAGCTTTCTGCAGACCAGAACGGCGGTTCCACCAAGGAGGCTGCCAACTATCGGTGTACTTGGGCGCAGACTCGTTTCCTCGTGCAGATTTGGACCAACAGCCGGAGCACCAAGTCCTTGTTGGTAGACAGCTCTACCGGGACATCGACTGCATCTGCAGCGTCTGCCTCGGCGTCCAGCGGAACCGACTTCAAACAGCCCGGCTCGTTTGCATACCCAGTGACTATCAGCATCGATCGCCACGGCGGTAACGTGACGGAGAAGATGGTCTACTGCTGGGAGTTGGATGACAACGGAAAGTACGTAAAGGACAGCGCCAAGTACCAGCTGGAGGACAGAGATTTTGGCGGCAAGGCTGTGAATCCCGCCAGTGGACCATATGGAAACGTCACTGTGTCGACGGAGGATGGAGGACCTGGAGGCATCGACGGTGGGACCGGTGGCTGCGGGTGCCGGTGGAGGAATTGGGACAATGCTTGATGAACGTTGGCGAATCATTCTTTTTTGGGTTTAAGCATTATACCTGGACGGTTGATAAGTGAATAGTATCGTTAGCCATGGCTCAGGAAAGCCTATTCTTCAATTGCTGCGCAATGAGCAGAGAGCTCGTGTGAGTTGTGTTGGTGATGCAGCTTGGCGAGAGGGAAAGGGAAAGAAGCGAGCTGTCCTCCGCTCCGCATCTATCTCCGCAACTTCCCGCAATCGTCGAACACGACATCACTCCGACACCCACCATACCGATGCCTCCAGATCTAGAGCCACGATGATGAAGCATGTTTGGGCGTTGTCCGCTCTCACGCAGGCTGTCCTTGCAATCCAGGGCTCGTTCAGCGTCTTGGATGATCTGCTTGCATTTCCGCAGGTAAGCTGGCCTCAAGGCCACTCCGCTGCTGCAACAGCGCGCTCGCGCCGCAAAGAACCAAGCTAGAAGCCAAGCAGTACCAAATCAAGTTCTCTGACCATGCTGTCTCCGACGAGCATGCAAAGTCGCTATATCTCTCCTCCCAGACCGCAGACTCGCAAAAAGGCGCCGTCGCCTCCAATGTCGACGTCTCGCAGCAGCCCCAGCACGATTCAAGCATTCCCCTTGGCGTTACAGAACCTTTCCACCGCGACCAAGAGCACGATGAAGAGCTGCGCGCAACGTACGAGCGCCTGATCCTCCACTCGCGTCCTTATCTTTGCCGCATACCGATTGTCGACACAACGGGCAACCGCACGGCCGGCAATGCGACACAGTCGGCCGTTGATGAGGAGAAGGAACTGATGCGGGCGACAGACCGGGGCTGGGAACTACTCAAGGGTATGCAAGGCAATTGCATATATTTCCTCAGTGGATGGTGGAGCTACAGCTTTTGCTACAACGAGGGCGTCAAGCAATTCCACCAGCTACCGCCAAGCCGCGGCGTGCCAATCTATCCACCGGTTGAAGATGAAAGTGTGACGAGTTACATCCTTGGAAGATTTCCGGAAGACGGCGGCAATAAAGGGAAGAAGGACATCGAGGCAGAAGAAGCTAACGTGGATGATGAAGGCAATAGTAAGGGCTCTAAGAAGGATGAGGATACTGCCATTGCCCGCATGGAGACTAAGGGCGAGACAAGATACCTCGTCCAGAAACTAACTGGTGGCACGACTTGCGACCTGACGGGTAAGGAGCGCAAAATTGAGGTGCAGGTAAGTTCCGCTGCTACTATCGAAATAGGACGTTGGCTAAGCTCGCCAGTTCCACTGCCACCCCAATACGCCTGACAGAATTGGCATGATCAAAGAAGTTGCTACGTGCTCCTACCTGATGGTGATCTACACGCCGCGACTCTGCAACGATGCAGCCTTCTTGCCACCGCAACAAAACCGCGCCCACGACATCTCCTGCGCTCCCATAGTCTCCTCTGGGTCCCATTCAGAAGCCACGCTTCCTTCGGCCGCGCATCACTACCATGGAGAAGCCGCGATCGATAAAGCCGTCAAGCCCAACATTAAAGAAGATACATCCATCCAACTCCCGCCAGCCCTAGCGGCCGCTGCCTCAGGTCCACGAGCCACATCTCGGCCGCTGCCAACAGTCGGCGGCACCGTAGTAGGTGCCAAACAGCTGGTGGGGCAGCCGGGATCGCGGATTGAAAAATCAGTGGTAGTGGGCGGCGGTAAGGAAACACTGCTTGGTATAGTTGCATCTTCTGACGGCCGCGGCAAGGAAATAACCATGTCGCCCGAGCAACTACACAAGCTGGATATCAAGGACCCACGTGACATTGAAGATCTCAAGAAGAAACTGAATAAGTTGGCTGCTGGCAAGCCGTGGCGGTTAGAACTGGTCGACACGCCACGCGGACGTGAGTTCCGCGGTATTATTGATACAGACGATGAGCAAAATACCGAAAGTATCCCGCCTAGCAAAGGCAAGGATAAGACGTCTGGCAAAGAAGCCGGTTCTAAGAAGAAGGATGATACTGCTGCTCCCCCAACTGATGGTGAAGACGACGGGTGGAAGTGGGAGTTCGAGTGGTTTGATTGGGACGAGGGGAAAAGAGAACCGAATAAGAATGGGAATGGGGATGGGGATGGAGATGGGGACGGCGAGGGCAGTGAAGAAGAGTATAGGGAGGAGTTGTGAATTTCGTCTGTGCCGAACGTACAGTCTTTTGGATGAGAGGGGCGCGGCGTCTTAGATAAGAAACTTGTTCACTTCCAACCAGTATACTCTTTTCAATGCCAATGGCAAGAGAGTTCGCAGCAAGCAGCGCAATTCCCCTTGGGGGACGCTGCCAACAGTGGCCAGGGACCTTGGCTATGACACTCATAGTATGTTCATGCCAGTTGGTGGCTCTGAAGTGGTTTTCCGGGCGGGCTAGAAGCTCCGTTCCCTGCTGACGGTAATATAGGTTGAAACAGCAGTTGAGCAGCACGTTCCATGTCTCGCACCTCCAAACCCGTACGGCCCACCTGTCAACAAGTCACTGTCAGATACGATCTTCGTAGAACTGAGACTACCGCATGGGTGCGATGTTTAGCGTGGTCTTCCCGGTGCAGCTAGCAGGAAGCTGGTTGCTGTAGATTGACAACCGCACTATTACCGCGGGCCACTTTGCACACTTTGCGGCTACACCTCCTCTCCCTGTCCCTCGCTACCTTTTGATACACTGTTTGCAAGTCCAACTTTTGCCAACGGACATACTGTTCAATTAAGTCACGCAGGTTCCTTTCCACAGCCCGTCACACGAACCGACCAGTCGCCAAAAGTTGTACAAACGACAGGATAGAGACCAGTATTCCTAGATCGCCGCCTCCAAAAGAAGAAAACAAAAGAGACGAACTCTTGCGTCTCCAGTTCGACATTCGATTCATGACAACCATGCTAATCGGCAGTCTCCCGACAATCATCTTTGCCTTGATCGCGCTCGTAGTCGCGCGGTTTCTGTACCAGGGGGTCCGCATTCGACGGCAGCTCCACTCTTTGGTGCGTTTTAAACCCCCATCTTTGTCGAGAAATCGCCCTTGTCAGCAAACCCTCCAATGGCACGATCTCAAAGGAAAGACCCACCAAGGATAAAAGCACAAAACAATCACCGCAAGAAACATACTTGAGGAAGAACTTGTAAACTCAAGCTGACACTCATCCCTTACAGCCCGGCCCACCGCATTCGTACCTTCTCGGTCACTTGCCCCTGATTGCGCAGCTTGCCGCCTCGCAGCCGTTCAATGTCCACCACCAGGTGCTCATGTTCCTGCTTGCACAACAGCATGGCTTTGACGATTTCTTCTACCTCGACACTTGGCCGCTCTCGAGCCCGCTGCTTGTCGTTGTGGATCCGGGCGTTGCGCAGCTTTTGACGAATTGTGAGTTTTCCAATACTTGTCATTGTTGGCGTTTTCGAGGCACTACCTTCTTTTGGTTTTCTTGCCGCTTCTGGGGATATTTTCTCCTCTCCATCATGTCTTACTCTGGGTGGTGGGGGGG